>JAGFMF010011523.1:2504806-2519161 GCA_019455555.1 Galemys pyrenaicus
CAGCGGGCACAGCAGGAGAGGTCTGCTGTGCCATGTGGGTCCCCTCCCTGGTCGGCAGCAGGGATCGAACTTGTGCTGCAGTGGCTGCGGTTTGCTTCACAGTGTGTTGCTTAACCCACTGCGCCACCAGGGAGGCCCCCTGGGGAAGAGTAATCTTTATACCTTGTGCATCAACATTTTTGAGTTTTTTCTTGTTAACATTTTCTCTTTTATGTTGTAGGTTAGCAGTTTTTATTTATTTACTTTTCTAAAATGCATGGGACAAGAATATATGGAAAGGCATTATATTATATCCTTAATAATAATTGATCTTCAAAAAGCAAAATTTTGTGTTCTTTAATTTGGCTTCAAGATTTCCCTTTCTTCAAATGTGTACCTTTTGAGAAAGTCTCTGGATCTCAAATATAGATAGATAGATGAACTTCATTACAACTCTCCAAATACATACAAATGTATTCCTGTGTTAGATATATAACCTAACCTAAAATTCATAACTGCATGGAACTGCAGTTCCATGGAACTGCAAAATGGAACTGCATTCCATTTTGAAGAGCCAATTGTTTAGAGAAATGAGGGGGTTAGCTTAAGAAATATTGATTTAGTTTATTGTCTGGTCACTAATTTTAATTGAGATATAATTTACATATAACATTATGTGAGTTTAAAGTGCACATGTTGGTTTGACACATTCATATATTACAATATGATTGCCATCATAGCATTAGCTAACGCCTCTACCATGTCTCATAATTATATTTTACTTTTAGTGCTAAGAACACTTAAAATATAGTCTTTTACTATTTTGTAGTATATAATGCAGTATAGTTGAATATAATGTCTATACCATACATTAGACTTTTAAAATATTCATCTTGTAACTGCAATTTTGTGCCTTCTGATCAACATTTCCAAAATTTCCCCATCCCCCCAGTCCTTAAGCCATTATTCTACTCTCTGTTTCTACAAACTTGACTTTTGAGATCCCACAAGTGATATCATTGAGTATTTGTCTTTCTTTGTTTTTACATATCTCATAGAATGCCCTCAGCATCCATCTAGATTGTTAAAAATGTCAAGATTTCCTTCTTTCTCATGATTAAATAATATTCCATTATATAGTTATAAGTGGGTCTCACACACACAACAAATGTGCAGACTATTCCTGCTTATTCGTTGGTATACAGTTAGATCATTTCCATATGTTAGTTATTGTAAGAAATACTGCAGCAAATATGAGATATGCTTAATAGAAAAACGGAACATAGACCAATATTTAACACATCCATTGTACTGTCTATTTAACATTTGGTAAATGTTTGTATGCAATTTAATCAAGGATTATTTATCTAAAAAATTCTGAAGTGTTGACATGTAAGATATATATATATATATTTTTTTTTTTTAAAGAGGTGCTATATATACATACACACACACACTTTGGAGACTAGAGGTATATGAGGTAGTATTGTAAAAAACATTGGATTCTGATTTTTTTTTTTGTTATTACTTCACAGTCATAATAGCAGTTAGAATCTTGATTATTTTTAGTATTATAGTTAACATATGCTGTTTTCTTTTACTGTAGAGCTTACCATCTTACCATTCCCATGTACCTTATCTAAGCTCTATCTTTATTTTCTTTTGGATACAGAACTGCCATTTCTGTTGGTTCAACATTTGCTTATGTTACTATTTAAGCCGTAAATATGTGGGTAATAGATGAAGAGGATATTTCATAAAATCAAATTTATAAAAATTGTTAGTGAGACAAAAATAATTGATGAGGCATTTGCATTTTTAAAAAGTTGATAATGTGCTCAGGAACCATAGGAAAAAATTCTGCACATATTCAGTGCACATAACCATGAACAAAAAGAAGCATTGTTCCCCTATTGTGCTCCTACTGATCTTTACATCTCTTTATTAGTGTGTAATTGGAAAACAATGGGAACAGTGTAGAGTACTTTTCAGTGTCATAGGAACCTCTAGAAGTAAAGTAAGATCTCTAAAGTGTAGGGTAAATTTCAATGGTGAAAGAAAATGCTGGTTTCTCATACTATCTTTTAAATATGGAAAGCTACCAAACATCAAAAACTAGACTTATTGTAGTAATTAATATTGTAGCAGTTATTAACCCGGCATTTGGGCTGCAGTGAACTGAATTTCTGTACTTCAACTTATAGAATAAGAAACATTATCTAGAATGTCAGGTTGCTTCATAATTCTAAGAGCTTTTCCTCTGTACCACTTCCTAAACCAGTGTATTTTACTTTTTTTAAAAAAGGAAAGAAAACTAGCACACATAAACATATATACAAAATAATCAAGACTTTGTGCATAAGCATTGCAAGTCAATGATAAAGTAAGATTCATTTCTTAACAATTCAAATATAGAATATAGGTTATGTGTATTCAATTGCTGAGCAACAATGCACAATCATAAACTCCCTAGAAAATAGAACCTTAAATAAGAAAGCCTTGGAAATGTTTAGGGTGTATAAAATTCAGTTACAATGAATAAACATTTTGAGTTCATGGAACAACATACTCCTACTTTATAATTCTAATTATCCTAGTTAGGATAATATGTGTTATAATGTATGAAAGAGCAGGGACCAACAAAATCCAATGTTTAAGAGCTATAGGATGAGAATATAGAGATATGGGAACAACATACTACTACTGGATAATTCTAACTATCCTGGTTAGGATAATATGTGTTATAATGTGTGAAGGAGCAGGGGCCAACAAAATCCAGTGTTTTAGAGATATAGGATGAGAATTTTTCTGGTAGGTATGTGAAAAGACTCATGAAGATTCCAAAAAGTAGTTATATAAATATCAGGAGCGATGAATTTCAGTACAACTATAAAATAGAGTTACATTAAGTCATTAATTGCATTTAAGAAATAATTATTGAGATCATACATCCCCCAAAAAAACTTAAAAAATCCATTGTGTTATTCTCCTATATAATTCATTGTGAGAAAATGACATATTCAGAAATAAGTATACTTCAAGCTGTAAGTTGCCAGATGTCATAAGGAAGCCACAGAAAACAGTATGGTAGTTCAGGGGAAGGTGTTATTATTTTTAGCTTGTATTTGGAATGGGAAACAGATACATTTTATGAGGGAAAATAATTTGACTTTGGCTTGAAATAGCAGGTAGACTTTGGACATCTGGCATGGATGAAGGCATCTCATTTGACTATAACAAGAACATAGTAACATGTAGGAACATTGAATACTTAAAATTAGAGTAAATGAATTAAGTGAAAATTGATGTAAAGTTTTGACCATATTGGGGAAGAGAAAAGGGAGTTAGGTTGACATATTAAGAAATATCATAAAAGTTGAAGGAAAATATGGATCTACAAATGTTTTTTGAATAATGGAGAATTAATTTGGCATGACAGAAATCACAGAAATCAAAGAAGTGGGATATAAAAGAATAATTTTGAAAGTCACTATAACAATCCAAACAAAATAGCAGAGGCAATGGAAATAGAGACATTATATATAAGGAATGTTAATGGACATTATCTATAAGGCACATGAAAACTTATAAATAGAAAGCAGAAGAGTGTAATTAAAAGATGGTTTTGTGACTTAGAATTCAGAGCAATAAAACTAATAGTATCAGAAAGGCACTATCTGAGGAGAAAAAAAATATGTTAGAAGAGTAGATGCTTTCTTCTATTTGTAGCATCCTATTTTGAATCCAGGATAGACATGCCAACATACAGTTTTAAGAGAGGGACTGTATTTAGACACAGGCCACTAATTTACGAATCTCACAAATAAATATTGTGTCCTGTTGTGCGTTAGGGACTCTGCCAAAGCTCTAGGAAAATGATTAGTAACACAAAATCTCGTTTGTTAGTGATCTACTGTAACATATACCCACTAATCAGATAGTTACAATTCAATGTGTGTATGCTGGACTTTGTAAATTCACAGAGGACGATAGAAACAGGTATGGGGAAAGCTTCACCATCAAGGAATATGTTAGGAGCATATATGAATATATATTTTGGTAATAAAATGCCCCGGCATGCGGGGCAGCAACGAGGGCGCGCGGGAACCACCTAAGAGAATGAGACAAACAAGGAACGCAAAGAACGAAGGCAAGACAGGTTTCTGATCAAGCCTCCAAAATTTTATTTTTGAACAGCGGTATATGAGTGCTCAGGAGGGCTACGGGGAGGAGCAGGAGGAAGGACTATTTCTGGATGATTGGCTGGGTGTTGAGTACTTGTCCTTTGCTGGTTGGAGGTTCTAGAGTGGGAGGGCTGTGATTCTGACGCGCGCCTTTTTTGGCGTCCTTGCTTAACCAGGAGATAAGGCTGACCAGAAAGTGAGACCGGACTTTTTATTCTTATGGCTCCTGACAATAAAAGTCAGAATGAAATAATATATATATATATATGTATGTACAGAAAAGCACATGAAAGATGTGTAGTTATCACCACTATCCATCTACAGAATTCTTTCATCATCTCAAACTGAAATTGTACTCACTCTTTTCCCCTTGCACTAGTGCCACATGATCAGTCAGTAATATTGAACTTTCTGTCTCTATGTATTTGTCTTTTATAGCTACCTCATATAAGTAGAACCATACAATATTTAGTTAAAATGGTAATATATACCTAGAAGTGGAACTTCTGGGTCATATGGTATATATGTTTATTTAATATAAATAAATATAAAAATATGTAATATTTTGAGAAACCTTCATTTTGTTTTTGCTATAATAATCTATAGCATTAGAACAAAAACAGACACAAACACCAATAAAATAGAATGCAGAGCTTAGAAATAACTCCATACTTGTATGGAAAGTTAATTTATGATCGGGAACCCAAAAGTATATATTGGAGAAAGGAAAATATCTTCAGTAAATGGTGATTGGAAAACTGGACAGCTACATGTCAAAAATTGAAACTTCCCACCTTTTCACGCAATATACAAAAATTATCGGTTAAAATGGATTAAAGACTTGGGTCCAAGTTCTTAAATCATAAAATGCATAGAAGAAAACACTCCATGACATGAACTTCAGTGATGTATTTGTCACCATCAGTGAGAGAAAGAAAAGAGATTATAAATAAATAGGACCACATCAAACTGATATGCTTCTGCACAGTATAAAGATCTTTCACTAAAACAAAAACATACCCTATTGAATGGGAGAAACTATTTGCACATCAGGAATCTGACAAGAGGATGAGATCCATGATCTACGCAGAATTTATATAACTCAAAAAGAAAGCAAATAATACAAATATATGTATGTATGTGCATATGTATAAATGCATATATACATGTCCATATATATAATATATGCACACATACACACATGCATACACCCAATAGACTAATACCTAGCAATTAAAAGAAAAGATGAACTCATGTTATTGTGACAATGTGGACAGAATGGAAGAGATAGTGCTAAGTGAAATAGGAGAAACACAGATATCAGATATTGTCACTTAAATATGTAATACTTGGGAACAAAGTAAAAAGTTAGAGAAAAAAAACAACCTAATAACAAACCTGGAACAGGGAGAATGGAGAGCTACATGGAAAGAGTGTGCAATGGACTATGATGGAAAGCTATGGGTACATTTGTGGTGGCTGTAATGTGTACATTTGTGGTGGCTGTAATGTGCTATCATGCAACTAAAGCATGGTTCTCTATATGTAAGCCATATACTACATTTTAATCAAAGTTACCTCAATAAAAATTGAAATAAAATAAAATGGTAAGTTTTATTTTTCCACAAAAATAAAAATTTAAATCAATAAAGTGGACTAAGAAGTAGGTTGAGGATATGTCAACTTTAAAATAATTTATTTGAAAAGAAAGAACCATTTTAAATTGGAGAGGACTATTAAAGAAAAATATGGTTATGGTAATTTATCCCTAGAAAAATATCAAGTATGAACAAAATATGTACATTTTAAACTTGCATTTTATTAAACTAATTGGGACATAACTAAATAATTAAAACCCAAGAAATTTGGACACTATATTATTATACCAACTGCAACATATATTCCTATGGTCATCCTCTCTTTTGTATAGTTTTCCTTTATAACCTTATTTGTCATTCTTCATTTTTTCCATTTAATTCAACAACTTGCTGTATTTTGGGCAATGACTCAAAGAAGAGATAAAAAATCCCTGTGGTAATTTTATGGAGCAAATTAGTCGAAAGTATAAATTATCATAGCAAAGGTTAGTCCCAGTTTCAGTGGTAATTCTAGAATTGACTACTTTCTCCATAAGCAGAGTACTTGTATAATTTATCCTCCAAACAAGGTTACTTGGAAGTGAAAGAGGATGACATGGATGCTATTAATATAAATAGATCACACTCTCTGTTTTTATAAAGCCTCTTTAGCAAGAGGCTTCATAGTTTAAAAAATCATTTTCAAATTTATTTAAAGTGCAATATTGATGATACCTACAAATCAGAAAGTCATTTTTTTAAAAAAGATTTATTTATTTATGCATACAAGCACTGGGGAACAGGCCAGAGGTTTTGGCGTGGTGAGAGAATCTACCAGACAGAGCAGGATGCAGAACAGGCAGATTGACAGAAACACACTGCTGAAGGGAGCAGCAGGTTAGGCAGGAGAGGTCTGCTGTGCTATGTGGGTCTCCTCCCTGGCCGGCGGCAGGGATCGAACTTGTGCTGCAGTGGCTGTGGTTTGCTTCATAGGGCATTGCTCAACCCACTGTGCCACCAGGACGGGCCCCCAGAAGGTCATTTTTAAAACTACATAAGTTTCTTGTGCTTTATTTCATTAAATTTTTGAGATGAATAATCTTAGGAAAGTTAATTCATTCAAGATGATACAACCAATATGAATAGGCAAGATTTAGATTTTGCAAGTTTACATTATGCTAACCTGTCCTTCATCTGTATGTATCTGAAATACTTTGGTGGAAATATTTATTGGTGTTTCTTAAAAATGTTCCCAATTGTTAAATTATAATAAATAACAGCCAGATTTTGGTTTCTAGTTCCCATTTAGGTTTCTGTGTTTCACTGACCTCTAAAACAGATTGAAATGGAATAGGAAAGGGAAGACATTCATTTAGAATAGCTATCTAAAAATTAATAACTGGTTTTATATTTTAAAATACAAAGTCTCCTTTTATATTCTAAGTTCTTTAAAGTGTTCACCCATTAAAAGTCAACCCTTGACCTCCCCTCTGCAAACGTCTACTTCATTTTTATGGATAGATAACAAAAAAGTTCCTAGTGGAAAGTTGTATAGAAAGCATAAGATAGAATCACATACCCCTGATTTCACAAGATTCTCAAATTTCACAGACCACTCCCTCTTTCTTATCAACATTCGCTGAAAATCAGTGACCAAATTTATACATGCCAACCAGTGTATGTCATTTAAACATTAGCTTTAATCCATAATTAGTAGCTCTAGTAGATTCCACAAATTCTTGGGAACTGATCTCTGACAAAAATTTTCTACTTGATATTCCTCTATAGTTAGGGTTATAGATTTCATTCAGTAAAGGGATGGGTGGGGAACAGGTTATGAATAATTGGCAAGCTTACATAAATCATATTACCGTCACCGATGGGACAGAAATATGAGTTGTGGTGAAGGTTGATATGGAGACAAAAGTGTGATAGGCACCGTTACAGTAGATGTGGGTGAATAAGCAGGGATTATGTGTTTAGCAGGTTCCCTGTTCCCTGCCTTTCAATACTCAGGATACAAGAAAAATAGGCCTTGATTGCACACTGTCTTCAGAGATAGATTCTGGACATGGAATCAATGAAAGTGTAATTAACAAGTCCAGATCCCTTAAAAATTCTGTGGTTTGGAAAATAACCCGGCTTCCTTATGATGAATCAACTCTTTCATTGCTGAATTCAGATCAGCTTAGTAGTGCTTATTTCCATTAAATTGACTTAGATAGTTCAGTAAGGGTAAGATCTGGTTGTGTGAGGCAGGTTTGTGTTTAAATACTTACCCCACTAAACGTGACCTTTGGCAAGTTCTTAATCTATTTAAATATAGTTTCCTAATACATGAAATATCAGGATTGTTATTTCCATAGTTCATACAGTGTCTGGCACAAAAAAGTACCCAGCATTTATTTTTTCTGTGACCATTAAGTTTAAGGGATTAGGAGAATCTGAATCTTAATTCATGTGAATAAATGTTCATGTAGGTTACTCATATCATAACATCTACCACAATCACACTGGAGTATTTTTTACAAAGTCCTTTTACTATTCTTAAGCATTCTCCAATCTCTTAATGAAGTCTTAAATGTTATTTCATTTATATCCACCTGGAATGCTTAAAATTTCAAGTGAGAGAACAGTCCACGATGATTTAATAGCCAATTTTCTTCTGATAAATTTCTAGTCCTTCTTTAACTACTTGAATGCTCTTTTTAATAATGCCCTACTTCCTGCTACCCTACAAGGTCTGATCTACTTTAACTTATTCCTAGAAATGACAGTCAATCTGAGAACGAAAGTGCTATAAGTTAATAAGCAGAATTTAAAAATGACCCTCAAGAGCAGCAGATGAATTGCTAATTAGAATTATCACTGTTGCCTCAATAATACTTTTCTAAGGTCTGAATTATGTCAGGACATTAAGAGTAAAGAGTTCATTAATATTTTTAATGCATATCTATTATTTATAAAGTCAGTATGAGCTGGGAGCATAACGTGAGCATATTACTTGCTTTTCACTGCCTGTCATTCCATTTCATTATTCCTCTTTAGGAGGAAGTATAGGTCGCACATGAAAAGTACAGTGAACATAGGCATAGACTCAAGATAAGCATTTACAGTAGACTGACCTTGAACAGGTGTTTTAATTGTCTTGACTTTCACTTTCCTCATTTAAAAAAATCTAGAATAATAACTATCCCAGAAGTTTATTATACTAATCTTAAAAAATTATTAATGCAAAACATTAGTGTTTAGTTGTAGATTTTCTGTATCAGGTAAGAGTTATGAACTTGTCATACTCATAGCATCTGTGTTCTTATTTTCATAATCTCAATCATAACATATTCTTTTCAAACTAAAATTATGTTATTCACAATTAGTCACAGATGTGTATGCTCATGGTAATGACAGTGTACACTGATTTAGGTCACACCCTCTCTGGTGCCTCCTGTATGCATCTCAACAAAATATTTGGAGATATGGGTAGGAGCATAGATGCACCTTTAACTGAAGCACATTACTAAAACATGCTTGACTTTATTTTCATTAGCAGTTGGACAAACCACTGGTTTTATATAAACATATACACATATTCTTATATAAATGAATTATTTATTTATTTGTAGCACTAGTTTAAAATGTGAAGTTGAATATTGAAATAATAAATTTGATACTCCTGGGATTTCAAATCAAATATATTTTCAATTTACTAAAAAATAATTTATTCTATGAATAATTCAAAATTAGAGAAAAAACTGAACAAATTTGATTTTGTCAATATTTCAGAAAATAATCATCGCTACAAAAGTCACATCAAAATCACATCATTGCCTTAGGAAATATTCCTGCTTGTATGAGTGCTTCTAGTAGCAAATATCTGAGGATATGTAAATTTTATATTCCTCTATTTAAATGCAATGGTCAAAATTATTTCCCAATTAGTCTTTTCAAAGATGAATATTTTCAAATATATATGTAAATAAAAATAATTTTATTAAATATCTTCAGTCTCTGAAAGAGCTTAAACATTTAAGCATCACTATGGCTGACTTAATTGAAATTCAATTAACATTGTTATTGTGTAACTAATGGATTGAAAATGGCAATGTCATGAGCCATCAATTATGGATTAGTATAAAAAACACTAAGTGCTATAGGCTGAAATGTCACAATAAACCTCCAGTTTTTTTGTTTGTTTGTTTTTAATACTTCTGTCTAAAGTGTATTTGTCAGATTATAACTTGACAATGCATTTTATTAAATGTGACAATGTTTTTTACTAACACACCTTATAAGGTATTAGAATATTTTCCCCAAAATTATGTTTTTTAAGATGAAGTAGGTTTACATCATTGTAGTTGCTTTAGTGGTTATAACATTGTTTCTTCAAATATATATTTTCATACTTTGCCCATCATTAAGTATTTTTTCCAAAATATAGGTAATTTACTTATTTTATATTTTGTTTTTTTTTTAAAGATTTATTTATTTATGCATACAAGCATTGGGGTACAGGCCAGAGGTGTGGGGGGTGAGAGGATTCACCACAGACAGAGCGGGGAGCAGAACAGGCAGATCAACGGAAGTACACTGCTGAGGGGAGCAGCGGACACAGCAGGAGAGGTCTGCTGCACCATGTGGGTCCCCTCTCTGGCCGGCAGCAGGGATAGAACTCGTGCTACAGTGGTTGCGGTTTGCTTCATAGTGCGCTGCTTAACCCACTGCGCCACCAGGGAGGCCCTATTTTATATTTTGTAGATGTGAGTTGGTCTAGAATACAATTTGAGGTTATAAATACTTATAGGGATAATTATGTCACTATGTATTTTTCTTTTATGTATGAAGCTAATGGCTACTTTATTTTTCATATTCTGTGAGAATTTTTATTTGTGGTTCCTTAGATGACAGTTGATTCTATCCTGTTACAGTGAAGTTTCATGAGGTTTTTACAGTTCCAGAAAATGTCACTTGTTCTGAATCGTATTTCCAGAGCCTCCTATATTGAAATTTGTCCTCAAACTTTGTATTAGCTGAAATGCCAGTCCTTTTTGTCCAGGCATTTTCTTCAAATCCTTTTCCATTTCCAATTACATCCTTTTATTTATAGACTGTTTATGATTTTTGCTTTATGTAAAGTTTGTCTCCTTCCTAGTGTAGATTTTAAATTCTGCAAGTGATTTTATCCAATTCAGCAGACAACCTCTCAACACTTTGTGTAAACTTACACACAAGATACATAGTCAACAGATACCTGCTAGGGTATGTCAATTATTAACTTAAAATAGATATATTAATTGATCAGTGTGGTTTGATTTTGTAATAAACAGATGAACATGTTCAATGATAACAAGCTTTTTGCGGGAGGATCAAAGGAGTTTAATAATGTCCATTTGTTTTTACAATTAAAAATAAAAACCCTTATCTCTAGTAGAGCTATAAAACTGTTTTCTAGTTAAAAGCATTTAAATTCTAAACCAAATTAGATTCTATAGACACTCATATAATGTAGACAAATTTTTCCTTCAGAATGTTTAGTTCAAATGTGTTACTTTATGGACTTTGTTGTATTCTTTTGAAAGGTTAAGTGAATTCAATTGTTTACTTAGAATTTATGCATTTGTGCTGAAAGGTTCTCTAGGGCATGCACATAGCTGTGTAAGATGGCCCTATATCTCTGGAATCTCTGCTGGGCACAATCACTTAACAAATCCTCGCTGTAATAAAAGGCAATTCTAGTGAAACAAACTGTGAAGCAAATTCCAAAAGTGATCTTTCCAGGAAGGAACTTTTAAATCCCTTGGAAAAACCATCACCTAGAATCCAGAGATAATTCAAAATGCAAATGAGCCACTTGAAACAAGGGGCACCTGTTGTTCTACCTTGATTATGTCTTCAGGCCTCAACTTCAGTAAATGAGAGAACAGAAAGAAGCATTTCTTTTGATGAGCTGTCTTCAAGACAATAAAGGTAGAGAAGAAAAGCTAGGTGGTATTCATTCATAATTTCTTCTTGACAGTCAATAAATGCAAATCACTTGCTGTCATTTTGAGATATGTGTGTGCTCTATACTGCCTGTTTTCCCTATTAGTGAACCTAAAATTTTAAAAAGAACTCATTTACTGTCTCTGAAACACAAGGGAAGAAAATACCTATGAAATAAAAACCCCAATCTCCAGTAAGTCTTGAGAGAAACAGACCATCAAAGAAGAGTAGTTTATGACAGCAACTGAGAGACAGAAGGAGAGAGGTATACAAGAAAGAGATGAAGAGAAATTGATAATATGGAGAAGGTCACACTTTGACCATGATATACTAACTCAGAGACATACATAGATGACCTAAGATATGCAAAGGAGAAAAGAGACATCAATAAATGAGTTAGATGTTATTTGTGATTTTTAGCCCTTCATAGCATTCATCAGTAATTTTACTTGTCTTTGGATGACACTAACATTTCCATATCAGATTGTATTTGTCTTCTTAAGCCTCTTACTCACCCATATTTTTCTTTACTGCCAACATACCAAAAATTTGAAGATATTTAACATAAGCTAGTTTAGTAGTTTTCTACCTCCTTAAAAATACATTGACATCTTCATTTATCTTTTTTTTTTTTTTCTCATCTTCACTGATAGGAGATGAGGTGTTTGATCAAAACCAGTTTTGAGACATTTATACTTGGTCTCAGTCACTTTGTTGTCTCTGGAGACTTTATTCCATCAATGTCTCATCTCTTTCATTTAATTTTGACCTCTCATTCTATCAGTCATTTCTTTCATCCTATACATAGAAAATTCTTTATTTTTTAAAGGATTTCATTTATTTTTTTTTCATAGAAAAACTGGGGTGCAGGTAAGAGGTGCAAGGGTAGGAGGAATAAGAAGATTCACCAGAGACAGAGTGGGGATCAGAACGGGCAGACTGACTGTAACCCATTGCTGAGGGGAGCAGTGGGTGAGACAGGAGAGGTTTGCTGTGCCATATGTGGCATATTCTCTTCTACTCCACTCTCCTATATACTTCTTCAAATAAAAAAAGCTTTTTATTAACTATCTATACTCCAATTATATTCACCATCTCTTTTCCCTCAGAATTGATTTGCCATATTGCAATATATTTTAGTTCTTACTCCATTTATGTATCTAAAGTGGAGTTCAATGACAATTCAATCTCGCCAAATCCAATCAGAACATTCACAGTGCCCAGATATAATAGATATCTCTATTATATACTATTTGGAAGGCATGCTTTCTAGAATTCATTGTTATCTGGAATTCTTTATGCTAAACATATTCTGTTTACTTCTCAGAGGTGGACTTTTGCTCTATCTGTCATTTAAGTGTTAGAATTGCCCATAGTTCTTTTTTAAAATTCATTACTTTTTTCCCCCTTTGGGACATCTCATTTACTAAGTTTCATAGATAAGCCATGGATACATTTGATGATTCCGAAATCCACATCTTTGATTCAGACCTGTTTCCCGACACTTATTTTCATATATCTATTTATAATCAGCATATACATAGAAGAGTTCCATAGCCTTCTCAAACATATCAAATTCCACCTATTTTCTTTAACTCTTGACTGATTTGACTTAATCCTACCACCCAGAAATTCAATGAAAATGCCATGATAATTTTAAATATCTTTCCAATGTGTTTGTCTAATTTATTCATTTTTTACCAAGCTTTAGCTCTTGCTGGGAATTATCCTTATTAGGAAACTTTCCGTTAAACCTCATATTAAACTGTGTTCTTTTTTGTCATTTCATTGATATATAACATTATATTAAGTGAAGCAATGCACTATTTTTATGTGAAGAACTACCTGATGAAGGTGCTTCTCAGGACAACGAGTGATGCTTTATTTTTGTTCCTTCAACAGCTATCAGTGGCTGACACATCTTTAATAATCGATAAATGTTAAGATGATCTGAATTTTTCCATAATATTAACTAAGGTTACCTTCTTTTATTCCCCTCATAGAAAATTAACCAGCTTCTGGGTAAATTAATCAATATTGTTATGGAACCAGCATATTTCTTTGTCCGCATCTTCACAGTTATATCACTACTAGAATATAATTTAAAATAATGACTTGTTGGTCCTTATTTTTAAAAAGCAACTCAAGGGGATTCACAAATATTTCATGATTATCTTTTTAAAAAATTCAGGATATTTCCTTATTTTAATGGATAATAATGAAATTTATATGCATTATCATTATGTTTCTTAGTGTAGATTGTGTTTAATAACCTTCTGTTCATTTTGAAGGTTAAAAAATAAGAATTCTTTTTTGTTGTGTAATGCTGAGTTAATAATTACTCAAAATATTGATATGATTATTTTTGAATAGTTTGGTAAGTGTTGATGAACCAAAATTTATCCAAGTAATTAGTAAAAGGAATCTGAGAAAAAAACAGCATATATATATATATATATAGTCTATAAGTGCTATAGAAAAAAATCAGAAGGTGGTTAGTTCAACAATTATTTTTTTTTTTTAAGATTTATTTATTCATGCACACAAGCACTGGGGTACAGGCCAGAGGTGTGGGGGGTGAGAGGATTCACCACAGACAGAGTGGGGAGCAGAACAGGCAGATCAATGGAAGTACA
>JAGFMF010011523.1:2519750-2607333 GCA_019455555.1 Galemys pyrenaicus
CCTCTCTGGCCGGCAGCAGGGATCGAACTCGTGCTGCAGTGGTTGCGGTCTGTTCCATAGTGCGTTGCTTAACCCACTGCGCCACCAGGGAGGCCCCAGAGAACATTATTTTAAAGGCACTTTTAGTGTATACATTATGTTAACATAATGATACATGATTGTTAACATTTATATATTTAAAAAATAATAGTTCATTTGACATGAGGACTTATTTTTCTAATTATAATTAAAAGGAAAAGCCAGTCTTTATGCTTCTAAAGTATAGAAAAATTTTGTATTAAAATATGTTTGCATTTATTAAACCCTTTCTGAATAATAGTATAATATCAATAGGATTTTTTTTTTCAGTAGAAACTAGGTTATTTTGTTAAAGAGTTTCAGTATATGGCATGCCATCTTAAATTATGAAATGACATTTTCAGTAAATTAGTTATAAAAATATATGGTGTTCTTGGAAAATATGCTCTTGTAAATATCCTTTAGACCAAGTTTCAACCCTAGTTAAAAAGATAAGCTATGATTGGTTCCCTATCATTTGATAATGTCTTCTCACAGGGAAATAGCCAGGAAAGGAGGCTTTTGGGCCTACTTAGTTTTAAAGAGCCCTAAATTACATATATATATATATATATATATATATATATAATATATGTGGTTCATATATTACATATTCAAATTATAATTTTAATTGGAGCAAATGGAAACAATTTTATAACTTCTTTTGAAACTCACTGGGTTTCATTGTCACACTGTGAGTTCTGTTTTCCTCTTCTAATTGGTTTTCTAATTCACTTTATGCTGATTTTTCAGTTAAATCAGTGATCAGCCTAGGCTCCCTATCCCTTTTAGGTTTAATTTAGGCCATTCATTCCTGTAGGAATATCCCTAGCTATGATACAGATAGGGATTTACAGACTCATTACAGATTAAATATCCCTCATACCTATCCATTTTTTTGACTCATCCCAATATACTGGGCCAAATAATGTCTATATTTACACCATTCATTATGATATCCAGTAGCTATCTGGAAGTATTTAAATTTACATTTAAGTTCTTATGCTTAATTGCTTTAAAATTTAGTCCTATTTCTCAAGAACCACATATGGCTAGTGATTACAGCAGTATAGTAAAGATACAGAACATCCCTATCATTGCAAAAAGTCCTACTAAACAATGCTAATTTAAATTTCTTTCACATTAATAAATAATGCAACTGAATTTTAGATTTAGAAAATCTGCCTAAATTTTTCATTGCTCTCTGAATAGCTAAGCTGAAATTAGACTTTAGAATATTTGACATCAAGTAAGATGTTTCTTGAGAGTTCAAATGCTCTAGAAATATGGGTCTTTATAAACACTAAATTTACTACTTGATATTTTTCCTGCACTGATCCTTGATCCTACAACATAGAAAACTATATCACATTCATTTGTATAAATGAAATTATTTTTTAAAACTTTAGAAAAAATTTTTTAAGATTTATTTGTTTATTTGGGATACAGGCCAGAGATGTGGGGAGTTAGAGGATTCACCAGAGACTGAATGGAGAGCAGAATAGGCAGATGGACTGAAACACACTGCTGAGGGGAGCATTCAGTGAGACAGGAGAGATCTGCTACACCATGTGGGTCACCTCCCCAGCTAGCAGCAGGGATCAAACTCTTGCTGCAGTGCCTGCAGTTTGCTTCACAAACCCATTGTGCCACTAGGGAGGTCTGTAACGTTAGGAATTTTAAATAAATTGTATTTAATTCTTGGTGTAAAGAATGCGTATGTGACCTTCTATGTGACCTATATAGTTAATGGTGTTCCTTAAAATACCTGTAGAGTTTATTATCCCTACTAAGTTAATCAGTCAGAATAGTAGAGTATGCAGGCAGGCTCTGATTAATCTATACCTTGTAGACCTTAGCTGACTCAAAAAACTCATGACTATTCTGAAGGTGAATGTTGAGATTGATCACTTACAGGTCATAAATATATACCAGTGAATTCCTGTTCAATGTTCTTTTGGGTCCTGTTTGGAGATATAACCCCAAAGATTTTAAAATCTGTAGGCCATGTAATTGAACATTTTATGACTCAAGTAATGTATATTGCAGCAATGTATTGGACCTGACCAGCAGCTGTACACCATTTGTACACTTGGGCCCAAGGAAGATTAAATCGGGGTAACTTAACATGGCATTTCTGAAAAAGGACCTTTTATTTTAATGTTCCTGAAAAAAATGTTCTCTTCAGTATAGCCAAGGTAAATAAATAAATTAACTAAATAAATCATGACACGTTTACACAGTAAACTGTCAATATGTTTTAAGATTTTCCATTTAATAATGATTCTCTTTATTGCATAACATTTTTATTACTTTTTATTCATTTTCTCAATTTCATTTTAGTATTTAACCAATTAACTATTTTAGGAAAGGTGACTTTATCATTTTAATTCCTGATTCTTTGTTATAATTTCTGTAGTCATAAGAATATTCTAAAACCGTTATGTCACGTTGCAGTTATAATTTTGTTAACTGTGAACCCACATTGGAAGTCATCTGTTTCATCTCTCGATCCACATGGCCTCTCCAAACAAGTGGTTGCTGACCAACATATACATTCTTATCACATGAAGAATTTTAAAGGGCAGGAGTCTTGGTATTAAGATTACTCTTTAGACTATTTAAAAATCACTACACATAGTTTGATAATATATTTTTATTTGCCTGATTTTCTCTAATTTTCTGAAATATTTTGTGATTATACACTTCATGTGATAGGTATGGAGTTATACTATGGTATATATATTTTTATATTTGTATTAAATCAGAGTATGTATCTTTATTCACTATCCTTCCTGTTTACATACCAAGTAAGTCAGGGGATAGACCAAAAGGAAGTGACAAATTATGACACTATATTGTTAAAACACGCATTTGTATTAAATCAAATTAACTTTGTAAATAAACTATTAACATTGTAGTAAGTTATTTATATCTAATCTTGCTCCTCTATTGTACCTCTTGATAGTGTTCAAATCTAACAATTAATATAAAATATTGAATATGATGTGACATACATACTGGATAGAGTGTTTAGTTGCAAATATCTTCAAATCATTATTTGATTAAAAATGAAATGTTTATACTTGTTTATACTTGAAGAGTTTTAAAGATTTAAGATAATCATCGTGAAACTTTTAATAGATTGCATTATCTATATAAATTAATCCATTGTTTAAACATTGTAAGTTTATCAGTCTAAATAACTTAATAATTACAATGGGTAATTGTTATTTTTCACCATGGTTTTATTTTAATCTATGTATAGTTTGGAGAAACACAGATTTCCCCTAAGTCCTAGCATCTGTATGTCTACTAGTTGGCATACAGGTGACAAGTTTATGTTCTTTTATTTACCAGTTTCATTTCACTCAGAAAAAAACAGAATGGGGTGTGCCTCTTGTACACAAATGGCACTTTCAAGAAAAAAAAAAGTAACTTTTTTTTTTTTTTATAAGCAGGTAACTTACACACAAATACTCATGCTCTCATCCATTCACAGTTAATTTCCTAAAAAAAAATACATTGCTTGTGAGGGGTTATACCATGAAGGAATGGAATGTTAAATATATAAAATGTATGATAGATTATTTAATAAAAACACATTGAAATATAAAATAATGAACACAATTCCACTTACAAAGTCTCTGTATTTTCTAATTAATTTTACAATTTCTCACCATACTGTGAAATAGAAACTTTCCATTTTTGTTCACTGCAATTTTACTTCCTTACTTCAAAATCTAGACTACATGTGAATTTACTGGTCTGTGTTTTAATGACTCTTCAAATATGCCTATAGTTCGCTGATGCCCATTTATGGGTTATTTGGGTTTTCTATTATTTGTTTTATTTTTTCCCTATGTTTTTCTCTGATCTTTTACTTTGGAAAAACATGATGACTACACCTATCTACTTTATTAAAAAAAAATGTACATATCATTTTCTCCTTTAGAGTACTGCCAAGGAACCTTGCTTTTTTTTTTTTTGATTATGCAATAAGAGAAAAATGGTGTAAAAATGTGTAACATATTGAATCCATCATATTTAAAGTAGCCTTATCAATTTTATGACACTTCTTTATTCAACTTATAGCTTAATGTTTTTCTTTGTTGCAATATAAAGAAATTATTTGCCTAAAACAGTGTCTATTGCCATGGTCAGGATTGTTTGTGAATATACACCAAATTGCCATGTGTAAATTTTTTAAACTTCGTATTTACCATAACAGGCTAGGAACACCCCAACCAAGTGATCAACACACTGGTGTGATAATATGGTCAGGAGCTATCACAAGATCCCCTGTGCCATCACGGACTTAGTCCTGATGACATTCAAACATACCAGTGAAATCCTGTAGGTCTGTGTTTGTGTACTCAACGTAACTTCCACCAGGGCACTTGCCCGTAAGTCCTTACTCTCTGACTTCCCACCAGGTTTCTTGAATTGGCTCTCAGAGAGATGCTCCCATACGATCCCCTTTTGGGCAAGGTGTACCTTCTTCTGGGATTTGAGAAGAAAATAATCCCTTTAATTTTTTAAAGATTTATTTATTTATGCATACAAGAGCTGGGGTACAGGCCAGAATTGTGGGAGGTGAAAGGATTCACCAGAGACAGAGTAGGGAGTGGAACAGGCAGATGGACTGAAATATACTATGGAGGGAGGCAGCGGGCGAGGCAGGAGAGGTCTGCTGCATCAATTCATTTATTTTTGTTATGATTCCTTTCCCATATCATTTCTGCAGCTGTGTTGAAGAAATTCTTAAAAACCCCACAAGCAGGGATTAATTCCACATTTATAATACAACTAGTAGGATTTTTTTTCTTAATTTTTCTTAGCCAAAATAAGTTTAACACATATTTCACTTTAAACACTAAATATCATTGCTTTAGCTACACTTTACTAAAGCTGTATTTATCATGTTTAAAAGAAATCTGATTGTCATAAAGGTGAATTGTTCAAAGCCAGAAAAAACTGCAGATATAAAACCAGTAAAATACTCAATGTTTTCTGCACAATGTTCAAAGTTTCTAGTTAAGGTCAATCCCTAAGTAATATTTAAATTTATTTGATCTAACTTGATGAAATTAGATGCAACCTAGTGATTTCTAATGCAATGCTTTTAAAAGTACTTTAAGATGAAGAGATTAAGTGCCCCTGTATAGAATAATTGGTCACGGAGAATGTGGGCAAAATAATTTATTTTAGTTCTGAAATCATAAGGTGATTTAAATTAATTATGGAAATTGAAACTGTTGTTTTCATAAGTAGACTTTTCTCATTCACCTTAAATTAGAAAGTGAAAATTGTTGAATGTTTTTTTTATAATTTTTCAGTCATTTTATGTGGATACTTAGAAGTGGCATTAATATATAATAATATCTCCTGATTTCCACAAGCAATGGTACAGATTTAATTAAGATAATTTGAAGTGAATTTTGTATCATTTAAAATACAACAAAGGGTAATAATAAAATCAAATGAAGATTTTAAGAGAAGTAGGGAATTGAGTCTTTCTAACTTTTGTGTTAGATCAGTAGATGGAAAGTATCTGAAAACATGTAAGTATCTCTATTTCTAAAACTATTATTTCCAAACATTTTGAATCAAAATATGTGTTTTCTACATCTTCATAATTTGCTGATCAATATTAAACCACTTAAAATGACAGTCAATAAATCTCAATAAGTAACATTCTAGTTTAGAAACATCTTCCAAAGGATGATGGCTTGTAAATGTATTTTTACATGCTTTACAGATAAAGAAACAGAGGACTATATACTAGGTTCCATGTTGGTCACCCAACATATGTTACTATTTATAGTTTTGATATTTTAGAGAGTATAATGAATTTACCTAAGTATGTCACTTTTCTTATACCATTATTACCCTTTTGAAAATGATTTATTTTTAATAATTTAATGATATCACTCCTTAATCTATTGTTTGGCAAATAACATGTTCCTTCTGAATTGACACATTTTAACTGACAATAATATCCACAAACACTTCCATTTTATTGAATTCTGCTTAATAACTAGAATATTTATATTACAAGGGGACTACTTAGAAAACTAATGACAGTAGAAGACATACAAAACATTGAGATAAATTAGAATTACAATTACAATACAGGTAGTAAACTTTGAACAAAATTTGAAGATCTATAACATTTAAAAATATTAGAAAACTATGATTTGATTGTCTTTAGATTATGTAAATAAATTTATGTAAGTTGAATATGCTTTTTTAGTTTTGTGAATAAATACATGTATCTAATATTTTTTTAATTTTACAAACTTGTTTATTAACCTCTTGTTCAAGAATATAATTAAATTTCAGTTGATGTATTTGTCTTTTTAGTAAAGAAAGGTTGATTCTGCAATATAATTCTATAATATAAAAATAAACTTAGATGTTTAGAAAATACCTATCTTACACATGTATAATGCTGTATAATTTCCAGATCCACATATGATATTCATCACTGTAGTAGAAATTGATGAGCTCCATACTTTTTGAGATGAGGAAAACTGTTTCCAATAGGTTTAAATGACTAAATTAGAATATGAGCTTACTATGACCTTCTACTAACAATTGCTTCCTAAAATGGAGAAGGTAATCAGTAATCCATTAGTTGTAAAAATGGCTTTCTGTAAATATTGTTGAAGAAACATTCTTTCAAAACAAAATAATTGGGGCCTCCCAGGTGGCGCAGTGGGTTAAGCAACACACTATGAAGCAAACCGCAGCCACTGCAGCATGAGTTCGATATCTGCAGCCGGCCAGGGAGGGGACCCACATGGTGAGGCAGACCTCTCCTGCCTTGCCCACTGCTCCCGTCAGCAGTGTGTTTCAGTCCATCTGCCTGTTCTGCTCCCCGCTCTGTCTCTGGTGAATCCTATCACCTCTCGTGACTCTGGCCTGTACCCCAGCTCTTGTATGCATAAATAAAAAAAATAATAATAATTTTGATTCCTAATTTTAAGTGCCTTTTTTTTGTTTAAAGTAAAATTAGCACATTGCAATTGAATAGATCACATTTTTATGTTTAAAAATGCAATAAAAAGATTAAGCAAAATAAGATATTTCCCATAATTAAGTAAAAACAATAATTAAGAAAAATATAAATATTATTTTCATTCAAAACCCAACTATGAATTATATTGGATATTATAAAATTGAAGCATAAAATATTAACATAGGATGTGTTATATTATTTTGATTCTTTCTTCCTTAGGTTATGGCACATTATTAAAATACCAATTAAATCAGTAAGTGGATTTTAGCATATATGCTCAAAGAAATGGGCAATTGGAAATTTTTAATTTATAAAACTGAAAAATAATCATTTTTAAATTTAACATT
The DNA here is from genome assembly GCA_019455555.1 of Galemys pyrenaicus. Classification (NCBI taxonomy): domain Eukaryota; kingdom Metazoa; phylum Chordata; class Mammalia; order Eulipotyphla; family Talpidae; genus Galemys; species Galemys pyrenaicus. Next base: position 2,527,179 of record JAGFMF010011523.1, read on the forward strand.
TACAAAGAAATTTTAAAGAGAATGTGTGTATTTACTTTCTCTGAGGACTATTTTTATTGCTTTCAATAGGAATATTTTTTTCAGATCCTTGGTAGTATAGAATATTCAAATAAAAATTATTAGTTTTCTTAAATAGAAGTATATACATATATACACACACCAGTTTTTTTTCTTTTATATGACTATACATTCAATTCAGATTGAAGTAGATGGGAGATTTTCTATGTTGATCTCTTTCTACTTCATCCAAAAGAACATGTTAAATTTATTTTCATAATTTGTTGGATCGAGTAGACATTGATTTCTGGCAGATTAGCAGATAAAGTAAAATTTTCTCAGTAAACTATACCAACGCATTCTATCATGCGTTGTCATGAAATATATTTTTATATTTATTGAATATTCCTAGTAATGGATTCAGGAACTTTTAGAAGACTAGGAAAGGTGCTGCCTTTAAAATAATGTTGATGGGTCTCCCTGGTGGCATAGGGGTTAAGTTGCAGCACTATGCAGCTATCTGCAGCGTGCAGCCACTACAGTACAAGTTCTATCCTTGGCCAAGGAGGTGACCCACATGGTATGGCAGACCTCTACTGTCTCTCCTGCAGCTCTCAGCAGTGTATTTCAGTCTGTCCACCTGTTTTCTTCCCACTCTGTCTCTGGTGAATCCTCTCACCCACACACCTCTGGCCTGTACCCCACTTCTTGCGTGCATAAATAAATATTTAAAATTTCTTTTTAAATAATAGGATTTTAGATCTTGTGATCTATGAAGCATTGGTTATTAGACAAAAATATCCTCTTAAACTAATATGTAAAAGGTATTCTTCATAGTTGTTCAATGTTCATTATGTAAAATAAAATTTATGATTGCAGTTATTAGCATATTTTATACCAATAATTGCAGACATAAAGACAGCATTTGTGGTTCTGTAATCACTAGTAAATATAATCTATGAAAATATATGTTAAGTATCAAAAAATATTTGCCTTTGTAGGAGTATCTTGTTCTTCACATTAATTTTATCATCCTGCAGAAGATGAAATTCTAGTGATCTAGAATTTATTCCAGTTGTCTTACTTTGTGCTGATTCATATACCCTTGGCTTTAGTTGCTTTGTCTTAAAGGAAACTACATGTATAACCTATGATATGTAATGATTTTTAAAGTTAGTGTGATTTTTGTTAATCTGCATCAAGGAAGCTAAGTTGAAAAATGGTATGGAAAATGGAACAGGGAATTTAAAAAATTGTATTATTTTTGTCTTTATTTTCAACACTTTCATATACTTATGATGCTGTTAATAGATTCATACCTCTTCATATGTGTGTTACCTTACCACATCCACCAATAATAATCCACCATAGCAGTCATGGAAATTCTTTACCACTTTATTCTCACATCTACCTTTCTGTTGGGTAGACTCAATTCTGAAGTCAGTTTTTTTAGGATTTATTTTGGTTTAGTTTTGTCTGTTCCATTATTTATTTCTTTATATTTTATTTGTAAAAATATACAGTATTTGTCTTTTTACTTCTGACTTATTTCATAGCATAATCCCCCTACTTCCATCCATGTTGTAGCAAAAGGCAAGATTTCAACTTTGTTTTACAGCTGAAACATGTATAATTGTCTTCTTCAGCTATTTTTCATTTGTCATTGTATAGATATTTAGGAAACTTTGCAATAGTCAAATTTTAGTAACAAGGAAAATTTGCATTCTTCCACATTGAGCTCATTACAAGGAAAGTGATATATCTATCATAGTTATCCTGTTGTACAAGTTGGGCAAATATCTAGATGGTTGGATTATGAAAGCAAGCACAGGACCCAGAATTAGCCCTGCAGATAGTTCTTCTGAAATTACATCAGGGTTTCTATTGTCTTTTAAAAAATATTGTTTCCTTGATGGTCCGGTGATAAATTTAAATCATCTTTGAGAAGTAATACACAAGGTTTTTGTTTTGTATGTGTAATTTAACAATGATAACACAAACACATACACACCCAAATCTGTGTGTCAAGAAAACAAGATTCTTGGAATTTTCTTGAAATATCAATAGGCATATCTTCAAATAAACCTGTAAGCCAAGATAATTCAAATGTATGAGGTGTTTCATCTAAATGTCTTACTTTGACATTTGAGTTATTTATTTATAATGATCAATATTTATATGTTTATAATTACTTAGCTAACATATGATAACTTCTTAGAGTGCTTATTTTTTTACCAGGTTATACTTTATAATTCATAGACTTTATTGATTTATTTTGTCATTAATATTGTGAGGATTGTATTTTAGATTGAATCATCTATGCCATATATATACTCACATATGTTTTTCTTCGTATGAACTATAGATTACCATACAAAAAAGTTCCAAATAAGCTTAAGGAGAGTATAAAAAGCCACAGTATAAATAGTGAAAGTAAAAGTATAACTTGGGCACTTACAGCAAATGTTAACTTATGAAGAATTGTGCCCATACTTACAGGATTTAGCAGTTTCGGCAAAAATGAAAGATAATTGAGGATTCAACTTTCCTTTTGAAATGAGAGGTAATCATGTTTGCTACATATAAGGGATTTTCTCAAGGACAAATTACCTTGTGAGGAGAAAGAAGCATCATACCAATGAAGTAATGATAGCAGGTGAGAAGTATAGGACAAGGACAGGGAATTATCTGCAGATGAAAGAGGAGAGTGAGATGAGACTTTACAGAAAGGATAAAGGTTCAGATTTCAGGTTAGAGTTTAAGACCAGTAGATAGGAAGAGCTGTTATTAGATGGCCACAAACAAATAATTGTCTAATGTTGAGATTCTGTAACCAGGCTTATAACTTAAGTTTCAGGAACCAGAAAGCCAACAGGTTAAAACATCGACTCAATCTTCAAAAAGTTGCATATTGTTTCTTTTTGGGATGTTTATTGGGATAAAGTAGGTTCAAAATTTTGTATCTGGGAGTTAAAAATTCAAAACCCTACAAATGTACTTTTTCACACCATGCCCATCACTGGCGCCCCAGCAACAACTTCATATTGTTCCATTGAGCTGCTAGCTACCCTTCCCCAATCTTAGGTCCCATCTTGCCCTCTGTTTGCCTTGGTTTGCAGTCAGATATTAAGAGTTTATCATTGGCTTAGTTTGGACCGATTTTTTTAAAGGTGCTCATTCTATCAGGTCTTGTCAGGACATGCATAATTACTGTGGGTTTTATGCAACATTTTAAGTCCTTACCCAGCTCAAGTAAGATCCACTAATTTTCTTTAAGATGTAAAAACTAGAAAGTTTCTAGTTACTAATGTTAACACAATTTAAATTTTTTATTAGCAAACAACTTTTTCTCTAAGACAGTCTAAGGGCAGGATAGATGTAGTATCTGTAACATGTACATAGTAAACCAGAGGAAAGTAATCAAATTGTGAAGAAAAGCAAGAAGCAGTAAAAGCAATGTGCATAGCTCAATTTATAGACAAATATAAATTGAGAGTATATATTAGAGTAAGTATTTAAAACACAGCTCAAAAGCATTTTTTAACATTGTAACATTATAAACCTTGTCATATCTTGTAATAAGCCTGGAAATGCTCCAAGTGCTTTGCAAACATTATCTCACTTAATTCTACTTTGATCCTGAGGTGGCATTATTATCTCGAGGTTTTGGAGGCTTAAAGAGGTTAAGTAACTTGCTAGAATTCATATACCCTGTGAATCAGAAGTTATTTAGACAGTTTGGAATTAGAATCAGTTTCTCTGGGTCATAAGTCCTTTTAAAATTACTGCTGTTTCTCAGCTGCTTGGCAGAATATCACAGCTTGTCTTTAACCTGGCAGGATTCACAGTCTTGCTATTAATTAGCTAATTATAGGCTTTGGTTATCTAAATGAGCTGTTCTTGCTCCTTAGGGGTGTGGAACCCAGAGATTTGTCTTTGACTTTGCTCTTGAGAACACCCCAAGTCCCTGCTGAAATCATCTTACATGAAATCCATAATGTATAATCCAAGTCCTTCATCCATGTTTTCTTGACAGTGAAGGTAAATTTAAGCAGGAACTAGATACATGGATTATATAGTATTCAGTCTGTCATTTTCCTCTATCTGGTTTCATCTTCTGCAAAACCATGGCTTTTGTGTAAGAACTAGTATTTAATTTAATACGTTGAAAGAAATTAACTGCTAATCCTTACTGAACGGCAGTAGATTACAGTTTTCAAAACCACAGACTCTGGATCCAGAATGCTTGGGATTAAATCTCAGTTCAGCTAGTTACTACCTGTATAGCATTTGGCAAACTATTGAATCTATTTATTCCTCAGTTTCTAAAATCTCTTAAATCAAACTAAAACCAGTAGCATATTGATAAAATAACATTCCTGAACATTAAATACTTAACACATGTAAATTGCTTTAAAAGACTGCAACATGAAGAAAGCATTGTAAAAAATCATTATTCTGTTACTACTATTTTAGTATTAGTATAGTACTACTAATAATAGTAGTTTCATAATAAAGAAACACATTCTGGCAAATACTGATATACTTTGACCAAAATCTTACCTTTATCTCAGAGTTAGCCCTATTATACCACATCATATTTCAGACATAATGTTTTTATCTACAGAATTCTAATGACAACTATAATTCACTGCCCCTAATATTTTTTTAATCCAGAGTATTTTCTAGAAGCATGGATATAGACAGATATGCTAATAAAAACTGTATGAACTACCATCAGACAGAGAGAAACGTTTTCAGGAACCCAAAATGCAAGGTCCTCATAATCTCCTCCTGTGTTTTGGAGCAATTCAGCATATTTTTACCTCTCAATAATTTTCCTCTAGTCCTGTTCATCCCTGCTTTCTCTAACTGAACATAATATGTTCTTCGTGTCTGTACAGTTACGCCTAAAGAATCCCAAATCTATTACTAACCCAGAAATTTCAGTGACTCAACTCAATGGGATTTTATGTGTTTTTCAAGCTAGATTTTCTGACATGGGTTGGAGGAAGAATCTGTTTGTTCATTTTAGCAAATCAAAATTCCAGTTTCCTGATACCCCACTTCAGTTTATGCTTCTGTGCTTTTACCATCTTTCCAGTAAAGAGCAGAAGTGGTAAAGCAGGGAGGTTCTGCTGCAGGAGTAGTGGTAAAGCTATTAACAAGAAGAATTTCACATTCCTTCTACTCATTTCCTCAGTCAAAGAAAATTATAGTTATACCTCACTTCAAAAGAAGAGAGGAAAGGAAATTCTACCTGTATCAGAATAAAAGGCTTTGGAAATTATTCTCATGATTTTCACATTGGGAATAAATTTTCCTTCTCTCTTGCACTATGGTCTTGACTGCATAACACTGGTCTTTAAATACATCTTTCTGATCAAATTAATATATACTGTGATCAATTCTTGATTTGAAGATGAAATTTTTTTTTAACATTTAATTGTTTTACTGTGTTTTGAATGCTGGTTTATGGAAACATGAATGAAGAATGTTAATTACTGAAATGGATTTGGTGCTGACAGTGTTTGTTAGCTCCATAATGTATATGGGAGACTGTCTCACATCTATATTGCATACACTATATGTATAGTTGCCATGGACATTTTTATTGAAAATGTTTACATGGTTATATACTTATAGTTATGAAGAAGAAAATGAACTAATTATTCACAATGAACTAAAGTGAGGATAAATTGCATCAAATTTAGCTGCTGATCTACCTTTTATCCCTGTGAAATGAAGAATCATAAGTTATGCACCTTTTAACTGAATCTCTTCATGGAAAATGAACAGGGCATGGCAGAGTCAATCTGTTAATTTCAGCTGTATTAACCAGCCATGAGAATCCCAGCACAGTCTCTCAGAGTCAGTATAAATCAGGATGATGACCTTAATGAACAGATTGTCCACCAGTTAGTGGGGTTTGCTGAAGTGTAAAGGCAAAGACCATGTTTTGTGTGTTTAGAAGTTATTAATTTTCCAATTTACCTCATCATTATCTCCTTTGATAATGTATTTAAAGATATATTATAAATTCGCCTAGCAAACATATTGTAAATTCTCTTAGGGAAGAGGTTACAAGTATAAGTCATAGTGAAAACAAAAATATAAAAATAGACAAGGTATTTAAGACAACTTAAATGATAAGCAAATACTTTAATTTTTACTTCTTAGTATTGTAAAATGATTTTTAAAATGATGTTTAATAAGTAAAAAAAGTTCTATTCTAAATGAATATATTTTAAAGACTTTTTCATCTAGTTACCATTTGTTGTAGTAAATTTGAAATGGCATGTAACAAATACTAATGTGAATGATAAAGACATTGTATGTTGGGGGAAAAAATTCCCAAACTATGATTTCTGTTTTAAGAAAAATTCAAGGGTCAGTTTCTAATTCTATGATGTCAAATGTAAATCATGATCTTTGTTCTACAGTACTGGTCTAACTATAACTGCTCTCCTATATCTACACTTTCTGCCCTTTAATTTATTTTTAACATTGAAGTTAATATGTTTCTGGAATAATCTAGTCATAACTTGTAATCCCTTCATTTAAATCTCCAATGGTTCTCATTTCACTCAAAGAAAAACAGTCCTTCCAGTGACCTCTAAGTCAAACATAACCTGATTTTTCTGATCTAATCTCTAGTTATGGTTCTTACCCCTTTCCTCTGCTCAGGTCATATTGGCCATTTTGCTGTGCCAGAAACACAGCCCTTTAAGTAGTTTAGTTTTGCTATTTGTTCTCTCAATATGGTTTTATCCATATGCATTTCCACTGTACCAAATATATTCCAGGTTCTTATTTAAACATAAATAATACTGCTAGCCTTTCCCCAGTATTTAGCAGCTGTATTTCCTATGGTGCTACTATTCACTGTCTAATATATTTTGTGTTTTATACACATACACACACAAATGCTACACACAGAGGCTTCCTGCAGAGTTTATACAAACACACACAAACACATATTATTTTTCAATTCCCTAAAATGTAAGATTCTTGATAGCAGTTTGTCTCCATTGTATAATATTAACGTTAACTCCAATGCATGGAATTAAATATGGCAAATATATTATTTTTGAGTAAATGCTTTTACATGATGATTAAGCTATTAAAGATACTTTGTTTACTTGACAGGGAAGGTGGAAGGGTGGGAGCAAGGGAGGGAAGAGGCCCAATGGACCACAGTGGAGAATTATTGGAATTTTCCTGCTAGACACAGTGAGGAAACATAATTTATAGAGGTTAAAACAGATAACCCCTAAAACAAATATAATGATGTAGACCAATTTTACCTCAATACAAAACAAAATTGTATTTTAAGTAACCTGAAGAATCAGTTAAAATATCCTAGTTACTGCTAGAATTTCAAGATAGATACAAATATACATAGAGCTGCTAGAAATAATAAGGATGTGGAGCCATTAATAGAGAGAACACCTTTTAAACACTAATAGCAGTACTTCTCGATACAAGTTATGTGTTACCTGGACTGTACAAGATGATGTGCCAAGTCTATGTCAAGTCTTAGGATAAATCTTACATATCTTCATATGGAAGACAATTTAACCCAAAGTGTTAACCTTACCTTGAGGTCAGAAAGCATTAGCCCATGATGAGCTGTCCAACAGTATGGGCAGCTCTCCAAATTCCAAAATGAAAACCAACAGTTTAACAGATCTTCCCAGGCTGCTAATAAAAGAAAGAGCTGTGGCAATAATTGGGCAAATACCCCCTACAGCAATACTTGAGAAGAGGCTAGGATCTTGCTTATCTCCAGAGGCATGAACAATGTGGCTAAATAAATTGAACAAAATAAAAATTTTAACTTTCAGCTATATGTATATTTTATGTATATTATACTCCATGTGACGCACAAACAGTGTAATTATTAGACAAAAGGCATTATGCTTAAAACAACATGTTTTTTACTTTTATTAGTAACATATAACTTTAAAAAAAAAACTCCTACAAGGCAATGGTGTGACTAATATTTTCTCTAAAATATGCTTCTTTTTCTGCGTAGTTCCTTGTGAAAATTGATTTTGATATAGTCAAACTTATATTTTCTATGGTTAGTGTTTTTTAATGTCTTGTTTAAGAAATCTAAATTGTTAGACTATTTTTCTCCATGACATCCTCTAATATTTTGCATTTCACAATTAAGACCTTAATTTCCTTTAATTATTGTTTTCCATATGGTGGGAGGTTAGACTGTAAATTTAATTTTTAACACATGGGTAACCACCATCCCAGATTCATATGGCTCTCTCTGATTATCACAAATTCTAACCACCATAGATGCATAGGGACAGTCAATAAATTGCAAGATATAATCCTTGAAATTATAATAATAATTCCTTTGCAGAATAAAGCATAGTTTTTCAGGAGTATCTTGGACAATCTTTGAGACATCTACTTATGTTCCATTTCCTAGCCCCTTCTCAAAAACTCTACTGTTTGAGGAAGTGGTAGAGACAATCAGTGTAATGCTGGAGACGTCCATTAACATTTGAGTATCCATTATCTATTGCATTTCAAATAGACTGATTTTTAACATTGTATTTAAATTAAGTCTATGATGAATAAATAAATAGTATATATAGAGTTATGTTTACTTAATTTGGAAACTAATTCTAAATTCATCCACATATGATTATAGTCAGAGTCCTTTTAGTTACAAATCAGCTCACATTCACAGTTGTGGAATGGACAATTCTCTCAATCGCAAACTTTTACCCCTTTATTTTCACAAAGCTTTAACAGTGGATATTGTATGCTGAATTTTCTGATAACTAGAAGGAAGCTACATGTTCTTTTCTGGTACACCAGCATGTATATCCAAGTAAAGGTTAAGGTTAACTCAATTCCTCACTTCTGTCAAAAATCAATTCTTCTACCCTTTTGTCATAATCCTATCAACTACACAGAGAAGCTGTTCTATTCTTGAGTTATATTTGAATTTTCACAGGGAATTAAATTTTCACTTTCAGAAACTGCAAGGTTTTATAGGATGACAGGACCTTTATGTCTGTATTTAATGTAATAAATAGTGACCCTGGAGTACTAAAGGGGTCTTCATAAGGGGTCTTTGCTAAGAATAAAGAACAGACAGAGGAGGAAGGCGAGAGTACATGGTCTCTCTGCTGATGGAAATGGTTCCTAAACAGAAAACATTCCTAAACTTACACAGACAGAAATAATGAACTTTTAAAGAGCATTTCAAAAGTAGTTTTTTTTTTTTCCATTTTAGAACAATCATCAAACTTTATCTGTGTTCTTTAGCAGCCAAATTTTTTCCGATTGAAAGACAAATCATTTACTTTTTTATAATAAAATACCATAAAGGTATGATAATTGCCCTTTCCAATTTCCTGAGCTGGGGTTTTAAATTAGTTTATTTAACTGAAATTCAGTCTATTAAAATAGTAAATCAGATGGGAAGTACCTCTCATAGTGGGTTACAACTGTTAATTATATAAAAGGGCAAAATCCTGTTGATTGAGGCTCACATCTTGGAATTTACTTTCAAGTTCAATGAGCAGAACAATGGAAGACTGGAACACAAAGATATAACAAAAAACAAATAAATAAGTATATGAAATTACATAAAGGGATCAACTACCCTCCAGATCAATGTCTCTGCTTTGGGATGGTTATATAAACTGCTCATTTAAATGTCTGCAAATTATCTTCTTCACTCATTTAGTTTTAAACTTTTCTTTGCTCATGCATCATTTTATTCATGTCCTTGCTTCTCTACTGAAAAATCCTTCTCTCCAAAACTGTATTTTGTTGATTATATAATGTTGATTATATATACATATATATAATATACATGCATCATTTTATTCATGCCCTTGCTTCTCTACTGAAAAATCCTTCTCTCCAAAACTGTATTTTGTTGATTATATAATGTTGATTATATATACATATATATAATATACATGATATACACAATACAATATGCATATATGCATGCTATATAATATATAATATAATGTATTTATAATATATGCATAATAGTATATGTTATATTTACCGACACTCTAATGCCTATCTGGTCAGACCTTCTTACTGTTAGTTTTACCCTTTTGTTCTCACTGTTGTTCATGGAAACTTATAGACCTCCTATAGTTAGGGGCCATTTTTTTGTTGTTTCTATATGCATAGAAAATAAACACATTTTTCTTTGAAAATTTAATAAACATATAGACTTTTCAGCCAAAAAATGCATTGAGTTTCTAAATATGTTGCCTCAGTTAAGAGTAATTAATTGCTGGAGGTTACCACTAATCAACTCACCATCTCCATTCTGAAAACCTAAGCAATGAGGACTACCTTGACATTTTCACTAAGGGCGAAATAACTGGTGCCTATCTTTTGTATTCGCTCACTTTTTAGTTTTTATGATTGGTGGTGTTTAGATATATTTTACATTATTTAATATTAGCTTATATAACACTACATAATACTAGAGACTATATACTATAGACTATGTGATAACATGCTAATCTACTTCAAACTATTTTTCAAATCTTAGTAACTTTGACTCTGGGTTGCAACTATGCACACATTTGTGTTTATATTCAAACTGAAAAGCATTTGTGTATAGATATAATCAAATCACCAATAATATATTTTATATATTTTGTTTAATCATTTGTATTTCTATATTATTAGACTTCAAAAATCATTTGCAATGATTATGTTGTAACTTGTCAGATATATTAACTACTCAGTATTTTTTATATTTGTACCATATTTAATTTTATATATTTTACATAAATATTTAATCAGAATCTTTACTTATATTAGAATTAGAATTACTAGATCAAAAACTGTGTATTTAATTAAATAATATATACTTTCATAATTTTGCAAAATAGATTTTTTAGAAAGTTATATATTTGAACTTTTTCTGTAACTTTGTTACTTAATAGTATTTAATCAGACTGAATATATATATAAATATATTCACATATTTATATATAAGCATATATACATATACATATACTTATGGTGATAAAGTCTAGTAGAAATACATTAACATTGTATCTCTTATTGTTGAGATGGAAAAATAATCTATATGTTTTATTTCCATTTTTTAAATGAATATTTTCAGTTTTTTTAATGTTTTAATATTTATGTTGTCAAATAAACCAAACTACCAATTTCTTCTATATTCTTTTTATTGTAAATAATCTGAAAATTAGTTATTTACATCTTTTTCTTATAATTTCAGTGTTTTCAATTCTCTCATTAATTATTTAATCCATATGGGATTCATTGTTAAAATAAAATAGATGTCTTTTTTCCAAATGAAACTAATTATCTTATTAATAAAGTAATAGTTATTTTCATTGGTTTGCAGTTTCCTTTATGCTATTGTGAATACATGTAAACTCATAAACACACACAGACATATTCATGCATCTTCATCTACATTAGGATCTTTACTACCATTGTCTATTTTTTGCCCATTTTACAGGTTCAAAATTGAGACATTTAAATATATAAGATGAAGTCCCTCCCATTCATGATTTTTTTAAAGAACATATATTTTCAAAAATTTTATTAAATATTTCCTTTGTTTATACTTTCAAATAAAATCTAGAAACTTTACTTAAAATTAAAAAAAATTATATTGTTCCTAAGCTTATACAAATTTTATAAACATTTCTCAAAGAATTGACATTTATGCAATAGTCTTCCCATACAGGAGTAATCCTCAAAAGAATTATGTAACCAACTGAGGAACTTAATGATTGAAAGCAATTTTTTGTCTTATTCTCACTGAATAAAATATACTACAAAGTTACAGATTGTTTACATTATTTAGTAAAACAGTATCTTAAAGTAGTAATTTCTTTACAATTTATATATTATAATCACACAAAATTTAACCTTGGAGTATCTTTTTTTTTTTTGCTTGTAGATTAATTATACAGCAAAATATTTCTAGATTGTTACTGAGATTTATTCCATGTGAATCATATGTATTGACAGTATCCTTAGCAACAATACATTTGTAAGTGTAATTATTGCCACTATAATATCTTACTAGTATGCATCATATGAATGGAGGTAGAAATAGTTTTTTAAGTCATGTATAGGACACTGAAATCAATACATTATGTGGTCATTATCTTTGTGATAACAAATGGAAATTCAAGAAACTTCAATCTCAAACTAAATGTCATCCTTTATGCAGCACAGGCATGTTATTGCATGTCATATTCAATTGTAACATAGAATCTGTAATTAATGATATATCATTAACAAATTATAACATACATCATTTCATTTCTGTGAGTTGCAAATGTCTAGTCCATGTTAAAAAACTATTGAAGAGTTCTGAAATTGAATGTATTGTTCAGTTGTTGTTGAAAATGTAGGTATTTTTCTGCATCAAATTTGAGATGACTCTTTAAACTTTTACAGCAAAATGGCAATAGGGGTGAAAAGCATCTTGGATATTAGGAACCACATAAACTGAAGTAATGAAGCAGGAAAAAGTTCAATGAACACCGAATATTAGTACCTCCTAGCTATATAAAATTGGTATGTTGGTGGCTGTCAGGCTGTAGACAGACTGAATGATATAGAATTTGTAATTTACTTGGAGAGTAAAAGGGTCCTTGAGGACCTTATGTCCTCAGACCATAAATATGTGAATTTAACATATAAAAAATACATATGCAACACATCAGCATACTTCTGCACCCACTGAATAATTACTTCTTTGCATTAAAACAGACTATAAAATTCTATAATTCCCTCTTCATTTTTAATCAATTTATTTAAATTTTATGGCAATTTATTCATATAATAGATTTGAAGTTATTTTTATGTTGTCAAAACTTTGATATCTTTTTCAGTAGTTATTTTCTTTACATGTATTACAGGTAAAGAAATTACTGCTGTGAATGAATAAATGCAAGGTTCATTTTTCTATTGTTGGGTTTCTTATCATACTTTTTAAAATAATACTTTTTCAGTTAAGTTAGTATTAATAAACTGAAATTAGTCAGAAATATAGGATAATTCCTTTTCAGGTGTAGGTTACCACATCATAATGTACACCTGTAGTCCTACATAGTCTGCGCTCCCTGCCCTTCTTACCTGTCCACTGCTCCTCATCCTCTGATAACCTCAGTTTTATAGTCAGATTTCTAGTTTTGTTTTTGGTTTGGTATTATCTGACTTTGTTTTGTTTTACTGTTTTCCACATATTAGTGAAGTCATCCAATGTTTGTTTTCTCATTCTAGCTTATTTTACTAAGCATAATCCTTTCTAGTCCCATCCACTTTGTTGTAAATTGTTATACAAAGAATTCATCTTTTTATAGCTGAATAGTGTTTGTGATAATGTATGTGTGTGTACACATCTTCTTAATACAGTCATCTGCCCTTGGGCACTGAGGTTCCTACCATAGCTTGGCTACATAAATAGGTTTATTATGAACATAGAAAAATACGTACATTTAAGCTAGTGTCTTCATGTTACTCAGACAGATATGCAGGAGTGGGATTGTTGCCTCATATTGCAGGTATTTTTGTAATATTTTGAGGATACTACATACTGTTTACCATAAAGGCTAAACCAGGGTATAACAGCGTACCAGGGTTCTGTTCTATCTACACCTTTGACGAGGCTGTTGTTTCATACCTTGGTTTTGATTTGCATTTTTCTGTTGATAAGAGGCAACGAGCTTTTTTCATGTTCCTGTTAGCCATCTATGCCTCTTCTTTGGAGGAGTCTATTTAGATCTTCTGCCCACTTTTTGATTGTTTGTTTGTTTTCATTTGTGGAGTTTATGAGTTTTTGTAGATCCTGGATATTAGTTCCTTTTCAAATATATACATGCTATTTACTTTGATGTAGTGTCATTTGCTTATATTGAATTTTTTTTTCCATTGCCTTAGACATCAGTCCCCAAATACTTCACTGAGACCAATGCATTGTTATATTTTCCCTGTTCATTTTCAAGTCTTAAGATTTTAATCCAGTTTGAGTTAATTTTTGTGTGTGGTGTGAGAGAATGGCCCTGTTTCATTTTGTGACTATCCAATTTTCTAACACCATTTGTTGAAGAGACTTTCCTTTCACTAATGAATACTCTTGACTTCTTTGTCAGAGATTAATTCTCCACATAAGTATTGGTTGACTTCTGGGTTCTCATTTCTATTCCTTTGGAGTCTATGTGTACTTGTAGTTCAATGTGTTGCTATTTTGATAACTATAGCGGATAGTTTGAAATCTGGAAATTCTGTCCTTTTTGTCATGGTTATTTTGACTATTCGGGATCTTTTGAGTTCCTGTATAAATTTCAGTCATGATTGTTCTACTTCTTTGAAGAATGCCTTTGACACTTTAGTTGGGATTGCATTCAATCTGTGTATTGCTTTGGGTAACATGGACATTTAACAATGTTAAATCTTCCAATCATTAGCACATGATATCTTTCCATTTCTTAGTGTCTGTTATTTTGTTTAACAGTGTCTTATATTCCTCATTGTACAGGCCTTTCACCCCTTTTGTTAAGTTTACTTTTATGTATTTTATGTTTTATAATAAAGGGGATTGTTTTCTTGATTTGTTTTTCTTCTAGTTTATTGTTGGCAACTAGGTGCAGAACTGATGAGTCCACATTGAATCATTGAGGTAGCTATGTGAAGATGATGATCTTGCATATGACAAAACAACCAAAAAAAAACAAAAACAAAACAAAACAAACAAACAAAAAAAGCAACTGCTACATGTTAGAATGCTAGTACCACAAAATATTTATATATTTCATGGAGGTTTCTTTTTCAAAGATTTTTGAGATGCTGTTACAGATGTAATTCATAATTTTTACCTTCAAGAAAAAAGGCTACAGAGGATTATTGAGAGATATATGGCTAAATCTTTTCTTTTTGGGGATCCATTTATAATGCTAATAGTGGCCTCCATTAACTGACAGATATAGATCATGTTTTTAAAATCCTAAATATCTAAACAACAGTCCATCAAACCTAGTCTCATTACATTACAGTATTTGAAGTTTCTTCCATTTCTGGATAGAGAATGCTGCAGGAATACATCTCCTGAGATTTGTTCAGAATGCAATCAGGCATGTCTTGATTTGTATAAGCAAATCTCTACAATTGCTGTATTATTTCTTTTAGAATAAAATTCTGCTACAAATGAATAGACACATTAAAATGTGTACTTACTGGAGACTTATCTTTCACATGTTTAAACATGATGTTATTTATGCATTATTGTTTTTATAGAATACTAATTTTGAGATGATGTACTTATTTGCATTTTTAATGACTACTTTTCTTTTAAACTTGGTAAGAATATGTGAGATTTGTCTCAAAAAATATATAGAAACAGTTACTACCTAGACTATTGAATGTATTTTCCTATAAATAATATATATGCCTTCAAAATTTGAAATCATCCTAGAATATCACATTGAAGAGAAAATACTTAAAAATAACCCAAAGTCCAAAGCTAAGGAGAAACAGAATAGAGATGGAGATTTTAAACTATCTTTTGTATTGAATTTACTAGTTGCCTCTGTAAAAGCACTTTTACAAATTTCTTATATGTATTTCTAGTTTATATAATCACCAATCTTAAACTACATGTATCCTTGAATATATAAAAACACATTACAAAGGACAGATGTTAAAATATGACATCCCTGTGATGAAATTATATTGCTTCCAGTAATGGTATTTATTTACTAACTAACACAATAACTATATTCATAAATATTTAAAGATGA
The DNA here is from genome assembly GCA_019455555.1 of Galemys pyrenaicus. NCBI lineage: Eukaryota > Metazoa > Chordata > Mammalia > Eulipotyphla > Talpidae > Galemys > Galemys pyrenaicus. The sequence continues at coordinate 2,542,973 of JAGFMF010011523.1, forward strand.
ATATATCCTTTAATAGTATAAGAATTTAAGAACTTAAAAATTGACTTAAAAAGGAAGTTTCAAACTATTTTAAAAATTACTCCATATACTATGCTGCTGAAGGTTTTGCTTAACACAATGTCAAAAGGAAGTAAATCCTTTTTCATATTAATATATACTTAAGGTTATTCTATTTTAATGTTTCTTCATATAGACATATAATTCTAATAGTTTAAAAAATTTAAATAATTAAGAGTTGCAAAAAAAAAAGAGTTGCTTTGCTGTAGTATGCTATAGGTGACTAATAATTGTGGTTAGTACTGTCATTTAAAATACAGAGTTCATGCCAACTGAAGAAGTTACATTTAAAAAATATATAATTGAGTCTATAAAATGTTCATGTTTCATTGAATATTAATACCTATTTTTCCATAGGATGAGTAATGCAATATTTGCCTCTTAGAAAAATTAAATCACTAACCAGTAATTTTAGTTCTCTACATGTATTAATCCCAGTGGATTTGTATCAATTATTTTGGGGCATTTTGTTATATTAAAAGTTATAATGTAGCTCCATTATAAAATAAACAAAGTTTTGATAGATTAAATTTTAAATTTGCCTAGTATGATTATAAAAATTTGTTATTATTTTCTTCCCAAAAGTCTTGTAGATTCCTTTAACCAAATATGTTGTCAAGGCACAATAAAATTGAAATAAAGGCACAAGATCTTAATATTATTAATAGAGATGGTGTTAAGTCAGTGCCTGATAACCCTTAGTGAAGTTCTATTGAGTCTGCCTTGGTGTTTGCTAGATTATGTTGCAGAGGAATATAAGTGAAGTGTGCTGATGTATAGAGGATAAAATTTAAAACATCTCTAACCCATACATGCAGCATACTGTAATCTTGTAAACATGTAATTCAGTGTTGTGTGTTGTATATCAAACTGTGGATTACTTACTGAAATATAATTTTACATTTGTCTATAGCACAGATATTCAATTTTTGTAATGAGCTTGAAAGCATAATGTGCGAGAATCTCTAGTTTCTCAGTAAAAATATTGAAACATAATTGTTTTACTCACAGTACATGAATGATAAGAAATGCTTTACCCATGAAGACTCATACATGGCAAAATAACTTAAAAATAGAAGGGCTGTTGATTTAGGGAAATTTTGAAAAAATAATTTAGAAGCTTAAATTCTAAATTCCAAATGGTTGCTTACTGTTGTCATTACAAAATATATTTTCCCTTCTGTTTAAGTTCAAATCAGTAAATTTAAATATTATTTTTAAAAGACATAAGTTCCCTGATTATAGGGGTAGGGTTAATAAGCAGATATTATTATTTCAGATGCTTGTATTTAAACATACCAATTATGTCATGGCATTTTATCTCCATTTCTAGAATAAATTTCAATTTATGTTGCACAGAATAGAATTTAAACCATGTTACTTTATTATATTATCATCTAAAAACAAAAGATAAAGAAAAATATCTAGTACTAACTAAACAGTTGAAACCAAATGTTCTTAGTATTAAGTACCCTTATATTTCAGAAATAGAGATAGAATAATGAAAAAATTATTTAAAGTCTTTGTTAATATATTTAAGACTGGAAAGTCAACACCATTTCAGATGATCATCTGTGTTTCTTATTTTAAAGAATGGATTATTTTTAAAGATGCCTGTATAAAGGTGACTTCTAATAGGACTTTCTTGAAGACCTAGGGTAAAGTCTCAGTGCTTTGACCCCTGTGTCCTAAGTTCCACATACAGCCAGGTAGCTAACACACATGGTGCAGCAGACAACTCCTGTGTCACCCACTGCTTGCTTCAGCAGTGTATTTCAGTACATCTACCTGTTCTTCTCCTCACTTCGTCTCTGGTGAATACCAGGTTCAATATAAATCAGTCTATACTCTTAACCACTGAGCTGTACTTCTCCCTAAATGTACATAATAATTAAAAATTAATCCACTTCCAAATTTTAATTTAAAAAAAGTTTATTTTACAATTTAATGTATTCCTTTTATATAAACTCAATATAAAAGTAGCATATGCTAATTCTAACATATAGGAAGAACAAAAAGTAAATCATATTATTTTTAAATGCATGTAGTTATACTTGTCCACACTTATTTTGTCATTAACCACATATTTTTTGTATTCTTTCCACAATTAGGCACACATAGATCAATGTTATTATTAAGTATGCCTACATGTTATTCCTATATATGTGTGTATATATAATTAACATTTAGTTTCTATAATTTCTACCCTTAATATGTTATTTCAAGAAACAAAATTGAAAATAAGAAACACATGTTATTATATAAAATTCAAATGCATAACTTTCAAATTCATACTAATATAGTGCTATACTTTAAAACACTATATTTTGTCAAAATTTTATCTAATCTATAAGATTACATTTCTTGTTTTGATATCTAAGGCATAATTTTCTTTCTTCTTAGTCATATTTTGGGGACTACATACAAGTATGCTACACATTCTGAAATGAGAATTAATGGCTATATATCTCACATTCATGTTCAGTGCGTTCTTTTCCTCCTAGAAAAGTCATAACTTCTTTGTATTCCTTATTGAAATTTTAGCCTTTGGAAGAGGAATTCCACATCTTTTAATACTTCAGCATATAATAGGTACCTAATATATATTTGGAAAGTGAATTAATAGATGTAACATTTATAGTATTTCTTTTTTTTTTTTAAGATTTACTTATTTATGCCTACAGGAGCTGGGGTACAGTACAGTGGTGTCCAGGGTGAGAGGATCTGCCAGAGTCAGAGTGGGGAGCAGAACAGAGAGACCAACTGAAATACACTGCTGAGGGGAGTTGAGTTAGTGAGGCATTTGCCAGGCAGGAGAGGTAGCATATGCCAATTCTAACCATGTGGGTCACCTCCCAGGCTGGTGGCAGGGATCGAACCTGTGCTGCAGGGGCTGTGGTTTGCCTCATAGTGCATTGTTTAGCTCATTGCACCACAGGAGAGGCCCCTATAGTATTTCTAACTATTGGATTTTAATAACATTTTATTATATTTTCATTTCTTTCTAACTTGGGTCTATCTATTATCTATGCTTATCTACATGATTAAGAGTATATTTCCTAGCTCAATCCTCAAATTAAGTGTATTATCTATAAAGTATTTTTTTATAGAGGCAAAAGAAAGCAAAACTTAAAACATAAGCAGTCTCTTCCCGTTCCTCATAAGGTTCATAATGTAAAATGGTAAAAAATGATTTCCCTGTAGGAAGTGAAACATCTCATATTTTTATGTGAAAACTACCAAAGGAGTTTTGAAATAAGATTGCTAAAAACATAATGATTTTCAGAGTATTGAGAAAATAGCTCATCAAATAAGACTATGGTAGTAATGTTTGATCATGGAAACTTGTCAGAAGTTTTCATTCACAGAAATTGTGATTTTTATGTTTCCCATAGAGAATAATGTGTTTTCTCCTGTGTTGGTAATATGTCTAAACAAAGAACCCCCAATAGAAAAATGATCTCAATCTAACTACTGTGAAATAATAGTTTGAGATCAACTACTTTAAAATTAGAACAATGATTTTTTTTTTAAAGCTCTCATCTGCTACTTAGTTGGCATCTGTCCAACATCTTCATACACTGGTCCAATTATTTTTTTACTTTGGTAGACATTTTGTAACCAATTTTCTCTGAAATTTTTTAGAATAAGCTAAGCTAAAGAAAAGTTGAATGTGCCCCCCCCAAAAAAAAACTGATTTCAATGAATCAGATGGTTTATAGAAAATAACTGTTTTTGAAATTTTTCCAAGGGGAATTCTTTGTGCTGTCACTTTCTTTGAAGCATTGAACTTGTAGACTTTATGTGTATGTTTGTCATTATATTAGAATCAATTGAACCAGATTATATTTTTAGAGAAAAAGAAATATTCTTAACTCAGCTCTCACTATGTCCATTTACCAGAATAATTTCAGTGGTCAGTCACAAGCCATGGTTAAGTCCCTTTAATTAGCAGAATTGAATTTTAATGTCATCTCCAGCTACCAAGACTACAAAAGTATACATACCTTTCATGATTTGGTAACAGAATGACTGTTTTATTAAGTATCAAAAATCTGTAGCACTGCATTCACTCATTTTTGTAAACTGTCAAAATTATATGCCTGGATCGAACCAGAGTATTGAGGCAGTAACCCTAGATAACAAGGTTTCGGTCCCTGAGACAAATATTTTCATTGATTTTACAAACATATACATTAATGTTATTGGAAAGGAAAGTTAAATTTTTCTAAAGGTCATACTTGAAGTTACTCTTAAGTGTTTGCTTTCAAAGAAAACAACTATTGTTGTTCACTGTATGCCTTACTTGGATCTTCATGGAGTTATTATGTGATTGACAAACTAGTATTCTTAACTTGAATAGCTACGATTGCATGGTTTAAAATAAACCACATACTATTGAAATATGTTAAATTACAAGTTTTGAGAGTGATTACTTGTTTTATGAAAATTATGTTAAAATTGTGTTGAGATTTCTCATTCAAAGAAAATAATCATTGTTCATGTCTTTTTTATATTGTTCTTTTGCAACATGATCAAGTGACAAAATATTCTTAGATGTGATATAATACACATTTTGTACCTATATCAATATACAGTCACAAATAGCTTTCACAAGGTGCTGTATACACACTAATTAATCCTTAGGTCCTTCCATTGAGGTAAGCACTGCAATCATTTTTACAGAGATGAGACATGGAAAGGTTTATCTACTGGCCTATTTACACAAAAATTTAAAGATGGAGCTCATATATGTCTATATTTAGTTGCTATATATTTCTATGCAGTCTCATATAATTATCCATTCTATTGTTTAAGATTTAAGGATTAAATAATTTTGTAGGTACTTTAATAATTTTGTTCTTATTTCATCAAACATTGAACACAAGGATAATTTATTTGCTGAATATAACTTCAAATAGAGCAATAAAGGGCATCCTAATAGTGTTATAGATGTGAAGTAATAAATTGTGTCTAAATATTATATGCAATATCCAACTTACTTTGTTTCTTTAAAATCTTAGTTTATCTAAATTTATACTCAGAAAGTATATAAATGAAATTGATAGTGTATAATTAACTTTAAATTAGCAGTATTTCTATTTTACTTTCTTGTGTATATGCAAAACTCTACATTAAAATTATAGATGCATTATATTAATAAATTACTTCCATGTTACTGGCCCTTTAAGCAATTATTTTTGCAATACAGTTGTGGAACATTCCATGCTGTCAAAAAAAATTAGGTTACCTGGGGATGAATACTCTCTAATGGTAAGATCACCAGACTGCAGTCCTGGGTGAGCCCCAGTTTCTATTCTTAGAATCACCCAATAATGCCCAGTCTAATCTGCAAGAATTTTTAACAGTCTTCACTTTTGTTTCTTCAGTTGTAAAAGAAGAGTTCAATTCAATTCACCACATATTTTTGATCACATACTAGCAAAGTAATAATGGGAAATAATGGGCATAAAAATGAATAAAAAAATTGTAATCCCTGTTAAGAGACTACCTAATGGGAAAGCAATATAAAAACGATTATTCTAATGAAATACATAAAATTTTTAGAATTTAAAGACTAGTGATTGCTTTCAGATAGCGAACTCAAGATAATTTTCCTAAATTAAAAGTGGTTAAGGTGATATTTAAAATTTCATGAAAGTGACATTAATTGTTAGAAGTCATCAAGACTGGGATTGAGCTCAGAAATGAACAGTTATAAGGTGTGTTGTGGAAGTGGTGGTGATGTAAAGAAAAATATTCTAGAACTTAGTCTTTGAAGACGAGAATATGGCATTTAAATTCTATGTTCTAGACAATGGAAAGACATTGAATTTTTTAAAAATATTTCATCAAGATTTTATTGAAGTAGTATCAGCAGTCTGCAACTTTGTATAATTACAGATATATGTAATCACATGACAAAAATGTTTTAAAAGTGACCTAAGTAATCATCTATCTAGAATCGTTGCTTTTGGGAAATTCTCTATAGCTCCCATTGTTGGTGATAAGTGTGTGGTAGTTGGACAAGTGATAGTTAAGATTAAAATATCTGCACAAGGACAGAGGCAATGAGGGAGGAGAGATTACATTTGTATATCATATATCCTATCTATTGTATAAATACACACACACAAATAGGCACTTATACTATATATTCAACCCCTGAAATATATGTTCAAAAGTTGAACCACCCAACTCCTGAACCATTCAACATCCTAAACATATGGAAATATATATTTATATGTATATATCAGTTAAATAGAATAATATATACTATCAAAATTGTCAGACTCCAGAATGAATGTAGAATAGGGAGGGGGAAATGTTACTTTACATATGTAGAGGGTTTCTAAGACCATTTTGTAAATCATTTCAAACTGCTTTAAAAAAGGATCTCATGTAATTTTAAATTAAAGATAACTTGAACATATTCATGTAATAATATTGGTGTTTAATTATTGAGCAAGTTTCCTTTTCTAATGTTACTAGTGTTATTTAATTCAACACAGATGTTAAAGATTACTGAATTTCCTCGACCAAACATGTATCTCTGACATTCTTGGGATTTTTAGTTATTTTGAGTTAATGACAAGTTTATACATTTCTAGACTACTGTATATTCATACACAAATCTGAATATACATATACTCATATTTGGCAATCCACAAATAAAAAATGTTAGGAAGATTTTTGAAAGAATAAGGAACTTTATTTTATCTAAAGAAAAAAAAATAATTGAATAGAAATTGAGCTAGTTGAGCCCAGCTGTAATATTATCAACTGAATCTTTAACACTGCAACTACAGGCACATCTTTAACTCAATTTCTTTCCAAATAATGCCTGATCCTTTCATTTGCAACAGTCATACCTACATAACTTAGTTACGTTGTTGGTAGGCATAGACTTGTCTGACATAGACAGTTTGATCCTTAAGATAAAACCTTTGCCTCTTTTTATTCTATAAAATAAAAAACAAACAAGCAAACAAACTTGAAATCAGAGAAACATAGGAATTATAAAGAATTTAGGAAATTATCCACTCCAAAACCCTAGTCAGAAAAAAAAAATTGTGATAATCCTGGTGCTTAATTAGCCTGTTTATCCTTTAGTATGCACAACTAGGTTGTTCCTTTCCAACCACCTATCTCATTTCTGTGAAGGTATCCTGATTAGAAAGTTCATTACTAAATTGTGCTAGAAGTTGCCACATTTCAACTTATAAAAAATCACTATTTGCTTTTTTTGCATAACACGGGAGTCTAATCCTCCTTTGCCATAATAGATTTTCAATATATGAGAACTGCTATTGTGCATTATAAGAAGAGAAATGTGTACATAAGTGAGAATGGGAGAAATTGTCAGGTTTGTAGGTTCCAATTTTTTTTTTTTAATTATTTTTCTTCTAACTAGAAATCTCAGAAAATTTAGAATCACTGTTTGAACTGTTCACTGCATTAATATGGGTTGGATTTTCTCTATAAGAAAATGTCTGTTGATTTTTTTTTTACCAGCAGTAACATTTTTCTTTTTTTTTTTGCTATTAATATATCTATTTTATTGTATATTTTTCTCTTTATATATATTTGATATTAATTGCAATCCCCATGTAGTCCCCATCACCATTTCACCAGTGTAACATCACCTCAGTTCCTCATGCTCTTATCTGCCCTCAACCTTCTTCCTCCCCCTCCCCAACAAGTGCCCCCAATTTGTCCTTGTTTTTTTTTGTTTTTGTTGAGTTATTATTATTATTATTGTTATTATTCTTTTCCTTGATCCTTATTTGGATCCTTTATATTCCTCCTAGGGGGGAAAACATCCGGTATATTTCTTTTGCATTCGGACTTAATTCTCTGAGCATAATCCCTTCCAGCTCCATCCATGTTCCTATGAATGACTCTAGTTTATCTTTTATGATTGCTGAATAGTATTCCATCATGTATATGTACCACTCTCCCTGATCAAATCATCTGTTTTTGGGCATCTAGGTCGTTTTCAGGTCTTACCTATTGTAAATACTGCAGCTATAAACATAGGAGTGCAGGTATTCTTTTGAATCAGTATTTTTGTGTCTTTTGGGTATATTCTAGGAGTGGGATTGCTGGATGATATGGAAGTTCCATTCTTAGTAGTTTGAGGAACCTCCATACTGCTTTCCATAATGGTTGGTGAAGGAAAAGATAAACAGCTGGGACTATATCAAACTTAAAAGCTTCTGTACAGCAAAAGACACGCTAACCAAAACAAAGCAACAACCCACCAAATGGGAGAAAATCTTTGCACATAATATAACTGACAAGGGATTTTCCACACAGATCCACAAAGAACTAACCTGACTAAACAAAAACAAAGTAAACAATCTAGTCAAAAATGGGTAAAATAGCTAAAAATGCAATTCTCCAAAGAGGAAATGCAAATGGTCAACAGGCATATGAAAAAATGCTCAACTTCTCTTGTCATCAGGGAAATTCAAATCAAAACCACTATGAGATACCACCTCACAGCAGTGAGAATGGCACATATCAAAAAAAAAAAAAAAAATAGCAGCAACAAATGTTGGCGAGGATGTGGAGAAAAAGGGACTCTTTTAGACTGCTGGTGGGAACTTTTTTTTCTTAAACTTTTTTTTAACAATCAGATAAAGGCATGGAGATGTATTTAAGTTGAGCCAAATACTTGAGTTGAATTTGACTAGTATTTTGCAATTTAGTTACTATTATTAATGGAATAAAAATGTCAATGATAGTTAGACCAAGAGTTTATTAGATAATCAAAGTGTTGATTTGAACCTGGGAGATAAGCCAACAGATTCTACTGTATGAGAACTGTTCCCACAAACACAAATTTGAATTCAGCTTATATAGGTAGGTACAGTGAGTCATTGATATTACAAATGGAATTAATCTTGACATGGAGGCCTCCTGGTTTTAAGATAGCTTGACCTAAAAGCATGTCACCTATATATGAAAGACAGTATTGTAGTTTAATCTCTTTCTTTCTAAAGCATGCACTGTAGTATTACAAAGACTGCATATGCATTATTTACATATCTATGTCTCCTTTGTTATCAGTGTGAGTTGAAAGGACTGGCTTTAACTAAATTCAGCAAATTTACATGGCCATTTCATAAATTTCCAGTCTATACAGATACTTTTGTTTTAGGTCTTATCTCTTATTCACTTGTCTGCTAAAACAGAGAGGTGACATTCCCAGAATATTTTACAGGATATTTACATCACACCCATTATTTAAGTAATACACATTTACTATAAAAATAGATCTACTTTCTTAGGCTTAATAAATTTCAGTATTGTATTTTTATGAGTTAGAAACATGTTTCCCAAATGTTGATCATGTATAAATATAATTAAAAATCATACTAGATGATTGGCTTAAACTAATAAGGTGATGGTGTGTCATGAACAGGTAGTGGTGGTGGGGACAGTAGTAAATCACTTGTGCTCTAGTATTTGCTTGCTTTGTGATTCTAGAAATTAAGAGATTATATTTACTACTCAGGAAGAACATCAAAGCAAACAACCCAATTGAAAAGTAGCAAAGCATTTGAAGATATTTCCCTACAGAAGATACACAAATGGCCAATAAATATAAAATATGCTCAGTATCACTAGTCATTAGAGAAATGCAAAACAAAAGCGTGTAATAATTAACACTGCCATTCATTAGAATAACTCCTACCCAACAAGGCAAACAAACAACAACAACAAAATTAGAAAACAAAAAGTGATGGTGAGCATGTGGAATAATTGAGACTGTTTTGCATTGCTGATGGGTATGTAAAATGAAAAATGCTTTCCATATCTACCAGTTTAGAAAATTATATGACATATCTTAAAAATGTTGTGAAAAAACTGCTATCTGATCGAGCAATCCTATTTTGGGGTATAATCTCTTATTTGAAAGCATAGACTCAAAAGATACTTATATACCCACAAAAAAAAATTTACATTTGTCAAAATTTGGAAATAACTTGTGTCCATTAACACATGAATATCTAAAAAAAATGTGAGATATAGGTATATACAGAAAGTAAGATATTATTTGACCATAAAAAGAAGGGCATTAATTTATTTTTCTTGGGCCTCCCTGGTGGCGCCGTGGGTTAAGCAACACACTATGAAGCAAACCTCAGCCACTACAGCACGAGTTCGATCCCTGCTGCCGGCCAGGGAGGGGACACACATGGCACAGCAAACCTCTCCTGCTGTGCCCGCTGTTCCCCTCAGCAGTGTACTTCCATTGATCTGCCTGTTCTGCTACCTGCTCTCTGTGCTGAATCCTCTCACCACCATCAACCCCACACCTCTGGCCTGTACCCCAGTGCTTGGATGCATAAATAAATAAATCTTTAAAAAAAATTATTTTTCTTATTTCAAAGAGAAAAAAAGTATTTGTATTTTGCATCTTTTATAAGATTCCTAGAGTAGTGGAATTGATAGAAACACACAATTGAATAATGCTAGCCAAAGATTATGGGTAGGTAGGAGCTGGTAGTTAGGTTTAATTATACGTAATTTTAGCTGGAAAATATGGCAGATGACTGTTTCTCAGCAATGTACTTAATGCTAAATATAATATATTGTATATATTACCATAATTTTAAAGAGGTGATTGTTTATTGCATTGATACAATGCATATAAAAAGGTGTTCATTGAAAGTAAAGGAAATTCTCATGAAAATGGGTGAATGTGTAAACTGTCACATTCAACAGTTTATATAAATGATACTGCAGTTGATGTGAGTCATAGTCTAATCACATGATACAAAGAGCATTCCAAAACTGAAACAGGCAAGAAGAAATAAATAATATTTAAAACTGTGGATCACACTGATACACAGCCTTGATACATCTTTTAGTGGGTTCTAAAAAGCTGTCTGGAGCAATCTTAGAAAAACTGGTCTTTACCATGCAATAGGATGCTCTGTCACTGCAACACTACATGCACTTTCATTAATCACAACCTCTTGCCAACTCATAAGTTACAGCTACAGTTTTATATCTAGCTCTCTTTTGATACATTTTGTTTTATGTTAAAAAGATACTGCCTTTATACTTGGATCATATAAGCTAAAGGAAAATTAGGTCAGTTCTATTAGGGATAATTTAAAAAGTGATATCTTTGAAACAGTTTTATTCAATGAGGTACTCTTAGATGAATGTCAGAAACCTCACATTCTTTCTATCAGTGAGTGGAGTTTGCTGTGGGGTTTTATAATTTTCTGAAACTGATGACTTGATTGCTTTGGGGAAATTCACATGCAGATTTTACCTTGAAGAGTCAAAAAGCATTGCTAAATGATGGATCAAGTGTAATGGGATTAAGGATTTTTTTCCATCCTTTTTATATTAATTACCCATCCATAAAGAGAGAAACTAATCACCCTGTCCCTGACTAATGCTCTGTAGGCTTTTGATATCTGTTTGATGAAACTATCACAAAAGATAAAGCTGGATAAATTATTTTCTACTTTAGATATGCATATAACGTTTGAGTTGGCAGGGTTTGAGTTTCTGAGACCAAGTGAATTTTAAGTGATGAGATGCCACCTTGCATAGAGCAGCAACACTTACCAGCTATCTTTGATGTTAAATATAAGCATGTGTTTCTAAAACCAACATTTCACTACTAATCAGGTTCTGCAGGCAAAAAGCTGTGTCCATTTGAACTTTGACTGTGTACATATAGGATGGAATGGGCTCATTCTCTGTCTCTGATGATACTCTGTTTATATCCTGCTTAGGTCAAACTAGTCCTAGGAAATAGAAACTGCTGAATTTTTAATATAACATTTGTTTGCCTTGTAACTTGAATATAAAATAGAAGTATTTTATTTTTTTCAGTTATTCCATATGCAAAGTTGTTCCATATGCAGAGTGATACTCTAAAACTCCTTTGGAGAGACCTACTATTCATGCATGATATGGTGCTCTCCTATGTTCTCTAAGGAGAACTAAGTTCTTTCCTATGTATATAAGAGAAGAACCATGAAATATCGAGTTTCTTTTCCCTAGATTTAATATTACAGTTGCAAATGGTTTGCCTTAACTGAAGTTCAGATATAAGTTTGTAATTATTTTGATGCAATCTGGAAATGATAAATAATATAACTCCAGTAAATATTAAAATTAAGCATAAAGGACATACCCTATATATGCCAATTAAACAGTAATTATAAAACTTTGAGTAATATGTATTTTAATGGGTTACATTACCTAGAAGGCATAAACAAACAAGACCTGAAAAGTCTCAGTTTTCTTGAATTTCTATAATTGTTATGTATTATATATAAAACCTAGGTATTTATAGAAAACTTAAACATTTATAAAACATTACTTGGAATAATACCTCAAAAAATGGTCTGGGTTACTAAGAAATTATCTTCTGAATGTTTTTTCCTACATCTTTTTTGAAACACTTTCACATATTAATATTCAGTGCCTTCTGCTATACTTTTTTTTTTTTAAATTAGAAAATAGGGACCTGCCTGGTGGTGCAAGGGGTTAAGCACCTCATTGGGAGCCATTCTAGCCACTGCGGCATGAGTTCGATCCCTGCCCAGGGAGGGGACTCACATTGCGCAGTAAAGCTCTCTGTCTTGGCCCCTGCTACCCTCAGAAGTATAGTTCACTACATCAGCTGTTCTGCTCCCCACTCTATTGCTGGTGAATCCTCTCAAACCACATCTGTCTGGCCTGTATCCCAGTTTTTGTATGCATAAATAAAGAAAATCTTTAAAAAAATATTAAAAAAACAGAAATTAGGTAATGATAGTACTGACATTAGAGGCCCATGTATTACACAGTTGCTTCATTCTGGCTGTTTTGAATACTAGACCTGCGGTAATTTGCATATATCATTATGATTATATTTAAATATCACATTTTAAATGGAATATGGTGTGTATACATATATATGTGTATGTGTACACACATATGTATATATACAATATAATATGTAATGTATAATACAATCTGAAAATCAAAACTTAATTTGGTTTTCATTTAAATTATATATAGGAAACGATACCCACTATATTAGAATTTATGATTATATTGACTTTTTGATTTACTAGGATTTTAATATGATCAGTTGCACAAATTCAACTTATTCATCTGAGATGATTGCTACTGTATTTTTTTGTATTTATAGTACTACAAATATTTACTGACCACATAAATATATATGAAATGGTAATATAGGCACTGAAGATATAGATGTTTGCTCTCCATTATAATATAGGGAAGGGATTTTACCTCGTGGCATTCTATCCTAAACTCTGTAACTTCACCTTAACATGAGAAAATATCAACCACAAATTGAAGCATTCTGCAAAAATATATGGCCATAGGTGCTCAAAAATATCAATGACAAGAAATTACAGATTGGAAGAGATTAAGGGGATATGACAATGAAATACAATGTGGTGTATTGGTTTAGATGGAGTATATACAATATAATCTTGATAAATATATCCTCTTATAAGATGCTAGCATTAGGGAAAACTGAAAAAAGAGTATTTTAAACCTTTTATGCTGTCATTTAATCTCTCTTGTAAACCCCAAATCATTTCAAAATAAAACATTTAAATTGGTAGATTTTAAAATATCAGTGGTTTTATTACTTGACTTAAAATTCTCTCTCTACTTCTCTGGTAAATCTTGCAGTTTTCACATGCAGTGATTTATCTTTCTGATGTTACAAGTATTACATTTCCATTTAGAAGTCAAGTTGTTTTATTTTATTTTTATAGACTTATGTTTAGACTGCACTACTCATTCCCATTCCCCCAAAATCAAGTGAATACAATTCAATTATGTAAATTTTATGTGAAAATGGCACTACAATGTATGCTATGTATAATTGCAATTTACACAAGATGTCCTCTAAATTCTCCTTTCTAGATGATGTAAATAAAAATTATACTCTCAAATTAATAGTTAGCTTTTCAGAGATTGCATCAGTGATGCTGGGGAAGGATTAAGGCATTAGAGGCTAAAATCTGTCAAGTGTGGTTATGCATCTGAGATTCATTTACTGAACCATAAACATAGTTTTATTATTTTCCATGAAAAATTAATTTCTATAAAGGAAAGGTACAAGTGATTATTAATACCAATAAAGATAAGAATAGTACATGCATGTATAGTCCATTCTGTTGTTCTTGTTTTTATTGTGGTCCTGATGTAGAAATCTATAAGAAAGTATGATAGGATACCATCATCTTTAAATTTATATTAAAATTTCACAAGAGGAAGAGAGCAAGCAATATGTTCAGTTTCAAAGTATTATGTTTTGAAATGCATGCTGGGAAAAAAATGCACAGTATTTTCCATGTCTGAGACACTTTCTAACCTGCTGCTGATTTGTTCAGTCCTACCAGTACCTTCCAAAAGGTACTCTCTTTCTGCTGGGACAGCTATTTTCATTAATGGTTGTATTGAGTATGTTTATTTTTGAAGATAATAAGACAAGCTCTTTATAAATCTGACTAGTATAAAATTAACTTACACAGCACATGATGAAAAAAGTCATATTTACCTATTAGATATTAATACTGTCTTAAGCCCTGAAGATTCTAATGTTTATAATCTAAGACCCAATTTGCAGAACACAGTTCTAAAATAAGAAATGTGGTATTTTTCTTCTTATTATGACAGCAATAATGAGAATGATGCCACTCAATATAATTAAATAGTTAATGAGATCTGGATTTTGGACAAAATGACTAATACATATTCTGTATAAAGCTAGCATTTGTGTTAACTTACCAAAAGGTATGAGAATAAAAGGATATAGTATAGGTGCTTAAATGGCAGGATATAAATAATCAAATAGGTCATCAGAGAGTTAAAGTGTGATATAGGTAAGAAATTAGAAAAGATTGATTGAAAGATTATAAGCAAACTTTGCTTCAAGAATTTCAATTCTGTTCAGAATTTCAATTCTGAACATGTTTCCTAATAGTTATGAAACCAGTGTTTAGCAAAGAAATGTGGGTATAGGCATGTATTTTGGTAAGTGGGTAATGCAGGAAAAGATAGTTGTCCTAATTTCTGCTTTCCTTTAACTACTGATTACTTTGTCAGAGCTGAGCAATGACCTCTTCTTTTCTTTCCTTTTTCTTTTTTTTTTTTTTTTTTTTGTAGTAGAAATATGCATTTTCTTCTCTTTCTTTCTTTCCTTTTTTTTTTTATTTCTGGTTCTAACATTTGCTAGTTCTTGACTGTGTACAAATTATAGTCTTAGACACTCTGAATAGTACTAAAATGAGCAAGATATGTTCCTTTGCCTTAGGAAAATATTTTCTAAAAGGTATTTAAGACATAACAACAAAGAGTATAAAACAAAACATTGAAGAATTCCTTGTAAGCACCCAGGAGTGAAAACACCTAGAGAATCCAGTTGGAATTAAATTGGTAAGAGTTTTTAATGCCATGCTGTAGACAATGAATTTTATTGTGCAAACAGTAAGTACATCATTTGTTATTGCACCAAACACACCTTTTATAATTGTGAAGGATCTAAAAGGGTGAATTGGTCAAGATAAACATCCTATGTTCAAGAATATGCTCTATTGAGAACTTGGCACTGTCTGAAAAGTTCAGTTGGGCTTTGCTTAAATTTAGGGAAAATAGGTGCCTTGTGAAATCCACAGTACAGTTTTCTAACAGTTTCTGCATATTGACTTTGAAACAACCTTGCAAAGTTCTATGGCAGTAAACATCCTCTGAAAGAAATACAACCCTGGCTCTAAGACAAATAGGGTATTATTTTTGACATTCCCAAGATAATGTACTGGAATACTCTTCTGAGTTGCAAGGTGGGAAAAATAGAACCCACAGGGTTCTCTAGAGAAGATACTCTGTCTTTTTTTTTGGCTGGGATAAATCTAGAGACTGTTCTCAGCAGTACTATGACTAATGTTCTTGGAAGGAATCATCTATATATTGATCCAAATAAAGAATATTTATTTTAAGATTGGCATCTAATAGCTACTCTTTCTTCTCCTAAGGAGAAAAAGGAAAAAAAAAATATTGTGGTCCTTATTGGAAATAGAAGCATATGTTTCACAAACATTTAACAGGTTTTTGTATTATCTAAACCTTGATATAAACCAGGAGTAAAGTAAGTAACACAGACTTCTTTTTCATATAACAATCAGTGTACTTACACTTAGCCTATAACATTTTAAAAGGTACATCTAAGTTATTATTAGCAGGAGTATAAAATAAGCTTATTTATAGTAGGGATATATTATTACTCATAGTAAAACAAACCATGTTTGTCTTACACATCCCTTTCCCAATTGTAATGGTGGTATTTTCTTGACAAAATGAAAGGAGATCATATTGCTCTTGTTTTTGTATGATGCAACATGAATCTTCTCTACAATGGAGCCTCTGAGGATATGGTAAGAGCAGTTGAAGAGCTGTGAACTGCACTTAAGCATCTTTAAAATAAAAGTCTTTAATAAGCGGGAGTCATTTGCTTCTTCAGATGCTCTTAAGGATAACAGCCCACAATGGGGTAAAACACAAGAATGAATGAGTACTTAATAAATATTGTTGAATCGAATTGATTATTTTTCAACCACAAAAGACATTTAGAACTTTTAGAAGGAAGGTATTAAGACATTTTAGCTTAATATCTGCAGCATTCAATTGAGTGTCTGGCAGATAGAAGGTCACATCATAGTAAGGTGGCATGCTTCAGCATGGGGTTTGTTATGATACAGATAATTGAATACATTTGCAGGGATGGAGTTATTAGAAATGCAGAAGGTTGAAAAATATGTTTTGTAAAAAATAATAGGAGGTAATAGTATTCTGACACATAAAAGATGTTTAGATTCAATGTGAATATTATTTTCTTCTCTTTGCTTTCCCGGTAGAAAATTAGACAAATTTCAACAAAATTATCAAGTTTTGATGATCTAGGAAGAGTCTGTAATTGCATTTCAATTCATAGTGATATGGTGCTGCTTGTCACAAACTTGATTTTAAAATAAAAAACTGGAATACCTTATACTTGAAAATCTAGTAGTATACTTCATTTATATACATTAGATGCTGGTGTTAGATCCTTCACAATTTTGATGACCAAAAAGTCTTCAGATATTACCAAATGACCTCTGAAGGACAAATCTTTCTTGGTTGCTCTACATTGACTAAACTAACAAATTAGTAGTATGGTATCCTGTAGATTCAAAAAGGACAGATAATTATTATGAGTACATTTAACATAGGTGAGTTTTCTTTGTTTTAATAAATTTTGAAAAATGTGTGAATTACTATTGTGTTCATATTTATTGAGTGATTACTACATGAGTCTTCTACTCTCATAAAAACAATGTAAGTCCCTTTTATAATGAACTGTGATTAAAGATAAAGCATTGGACTAAAGTCATTTTATTGTAATTTTTTATTTAAGTAATGTTGATTTACACCACTGTGTATAATTTAGGGGTATTGTTCTACAACTCAAATGAATGTTGCCATACCACATCCAACATCAGATACTCCTCCCCTACTATCTCCCTCTAACAGACTTAATTCTACAGTAATTTTTTTGGCATTGTTTTTTGTTTAATTTTGACTTTTCTTTTGTTTCTTTTTTTTCCTCTAAATTCAAAATATATATGAAATCAACAAATATTTGATTTCCTCCTTCTGATTTACCTGCTTGTCATAATCCACTTTAGTTCCATTCCTATTGTTGTGAATGGCAACATTTCATCTTGCTTAAAGTGGAGTAGATTCTGTAGTATATAGATATTATCTCTTCTTTATCTGCTCCTTTGCCATTGTGCACTTAGACTCTTTCCATAATTTGCTTTTGTAAATAGTACTACAGTGAATACATGACTACATATACACCTTTGAATTATTGTTTTTTTGTATTCTGATAGCTACCTAGGAGTGGAATTTCTAGAGAATATGTTAGATCTATCATTAATATTTTGAGAAATTGTCATACTGTTTTATATATGAACTAGAATTTTTACACATATTATTTAGTGTCTTTTAAAGATAGGATGTATTACATATCTCACCATTAAAGAAGTTAATATTCAGAAGACATTTATATCATACAAGTTCATTCAGCTAGTATCCCAAATATACTTTTCTTATTAAAACAAAATTTTTTGATAGTATAGAGAACTTACATGGTTTAAAAAGCTAGGCAGTTATAGCTTATTTTATCCATGTAATATGTGCCTCCAACATAATATTTCAAAAATTTACCAATAACTTGAAGCTTATTTATTGAAATTTTAAAACAATTTTAAATTATTGATTTTCCAAACATTTTGTATGTCCCTCAGAGTCCTCCCAATAATGTAACACACATACAAAAAATAATGACCCTTCATAAATTTTTAGGAAACTCTTTACTAAAACTATATTAAATTTGCTAATTGAAGGAAAATATTGGCATATATTATTCATTTATAATTTTGTTTCTTTGTCATTTAGTAAATGCTTAACTTGCTGATTTATGAACCTTCTCTTGCTTGAAAGAACCAAGGTAAATTGCAATTGGCAGTTCTGTAAAAGAGTCTAAATTATTTTCTTTCATGAGTAATATGAAAAATTGAAGTGTAATTGATGTTCATTAAAAACCAATGTGGATTTTTACAAGTACATAAATAGAAACTCTTGTCTAAAATAAAAGGCAGTTGAAAAAAGTGATTTTAGTGGATTTTTTAAAGCATACTCTTTCATCAAATCTCTGCAGACCTGGAGACTTTTCTTGGAGTATTTTGTATGACCATATAAAGTAATTATCATATTTTATTGAAATAACATGCAGATATTTTCCAATTTTAGCAAGTTTGATTTTGTGAAACATCTTAAAATCCCTGTTATTTCAGAACTTATTTGGCAGTACATATGAAAGAGATGTTAGTTACATTTGACTTGTAGACTCAATAACATAAAATTTGATGAGACATATCAACATGTCAATGCCTAAAATTTTCACCCTGCAAATATCAATGCATATGTTAAATAATTTATATAACAATATCATCTGTTGCTGTTTCCATTTTAAATCATTTATTTTTTTTAATGGCAGATGTCAGCAAAAGATGTCTATTTACAAAATACCTGTAACTAGTTTATGCTGTCATATTTGGCAAGTTCTTTGATCTTTGCTTTTGTTTTAGTTCTTTTAATGTATATACCTCATTTTGAAAGATATCTGATGAATCTTTTAAAGATGAATATTTAAATGGGCAGAAAAATTCCATATTTCCATTAAATAAGTTTATCAGTTCCAATAGTGGTTTTTGACCCATTGTAAGTAAAAAATATTTAATAAAAATTAAGAATAATCATATATAGTAACAATTATTTCCATATTTATACAGGGTGTTTTCTAATTAGTAATCATCTTATAGGCATATAAATTTATTATACCGATATGTGTTTGGCATAGTTAAATGTTTCATATTCAGAATATATGGAATTCATTGAGTGTATTTTCTTTTTTCATATTTGTATGCCCTTAAAAATATTCTGTGTCTGTCGATCAGTAGAAACTACTTTGAACAAGAATATTATCTTAGGGCCCTCCCTGGTGGCGCAGTGGGTTAAGCAACACACTATGAAGCAAACCGCAGCCACTGCAGCACAAGTTTGATCCCTGCTGCCGGCCAGGGAGGGACCCACATGGTGCAGCAGACCTCTCCTGCCTTGCCGGCTGCTCCCCTCAGCAGTGTGTTTCAGTCAGTCTGCCTGTTCTGCTCCCCACTCTGTCTCTGGTGAATCCTCTCACCTCCCTGGACTCTGTCCTGTACCCCAGCTCTTACGTGCATAAATAAATAAATCTTAAAAAAATAAAAAAAAATATTATCATAGGATTATATTTGGTTACTTGTATTTTTCTAAGCATGAAAAATCTTGATATTATATATTTTAATCAAATATTGGAAAAAATAAAGAATAAATAGAAAAGAACTTGAATTTTGTATTTGTTGATACAGAAAGTTGTTAATCCTACAAATATTCAAGATAATCACAATTATGTAGCTAACTGTAAGTAAAATCATGTATGATGATATTTCATTCTTTTGTTTTCTTATGATATGAAAGGAAGATGTTTTTCTGTAACAGATTACATAGGATTTAGGTCACAAGTTTTTTCTTTTAAGTGATGAAAAAAAGGAAACTAAACTTTGAATTAAGTGATTTTTACTACTCAGTAATACAAAACTGAGATGTAGAAATTATTTTGGTATTTGAAGTTCCATATTGGCTCATTTTGATAGAAAATCATATGCTCAACAAGTGGTCATCAAGTAATTGATAAATATCTATGTTCTGAAATAAAAAAAAAATACCAAAAAGTTTGTTAGATATTAATTTGCCTGTCCTCCAGAAACTTACTATTTTAACAGAATGTCTGGTTCATAGGCACAGCTAACTCTAGGTGAGAGGGATAATGATGGTCTATTTGAAAGAACAAACAGTTATTATCTCATGATTTCTATGAGTCAAGCATCTAAGTCTTTGCTGAGACTCTTGCTCAAGACTTGTAAAATTGCAGTTAAGGTATAGACCAGAGCTGTAGCCATCTCAGCTGAAGTCCAAGTCCAAGCTCACTCACATGACTACTGACACATGCCATCAGTGGCTATTGTTCAGAAATACCAGTTTTCCACTGGGCAGCTCACACATGGTAGCCTGTTTCTCTAAGCTCTATTGAGAGTGAGAAAGAGCCAGATAGGATGAACTAGACAAAAACCTGTCTTTGGTAACGTGACCTTGGAAATGACCT
Organism: Galemys pyrenaicus; assembly: GCA_019455555.1. Taxonomy (NCBI): domain Eukaryota; kingdom Metazoa; phylum Chordata; class Mammalia; order Eulipotyphla; family Talpidae; genus Galemys; species Galemys pyrenaicus. Next base: position 2,563,839 of record JAGFMF010011523.1, read on the forward strand.
CCCACATTTTTGCTGTGTTGTATTCTGGAGAAATGATTTCCTAGGACAAGATCACACTCAAAAGATGAAAGTTAGGGCCTCCCTGGTGGTGCAGTGGGTTAAGCAACACACTATGAAACAAACCGCAGTCACTGCAGCACAAGTTTGATCCCTGCTGCTGGCCAGGGAGGGGACCCACATGGCATGGTAGACCTCTCCTGCTGTGCCCACTGCTCCCCTCAGCGGTGGATTTCAGTACATCTGCCTGTTCTGCTCCCTGCTCTGTCTGTGGTGAATCCTCTCACCCTCCCCCACACCTCTGACCTGTACCCCAGTGCTTGTATGCATAAATAAATTAATAAAAAAAATTTAAAAAAAAGATGAAAGTTAAAAAATATATATATGAGGAAACCATCATTGGGGTCCTTTAAGAAACTGTGTACTGAACGTTAGCTCTCAATAGGACAGACCTGTCATCTTCTTGACTGGATCTTTTCTTCTCTCTGTTGTTGTTATGTTCCTTTGTAATTATGTTTTCTTCCCTCCCATCAGCACATCTCTTTCTCTTCCCATTCTGTCCAATTTATTTTTTAAGATTTATTTTCTTATGTATACAAGAGCTGGGGTGCAGGCCAAAGGTGCAGGGGGAGTGAGAGGATTCACCAGAGACAGACTTGGGGGCAAAACAGGCAGATCTACTGAAACACACTGATGAGGGGAGAGTGAGTAAGACCGGTGACGTCTGTTGCACCATATGCGTCAGTTCCCTGGACTGGGTAGAACTTGTGCTGCAGTGGATGGCAAAAGCTTGATAGTGCTGTCTTTAACCCCTGCACCACAAGGAGGGCCCGATTTTTTTCAGTTTTGATCTCATCTTTTCAGGAATGTTAAATGTGAGACTTAATAAGTACATTTATTTGTTGAAACTGATACTCTTTGTCTTATGCAGAGCATAGTATTCTGACTAGCATGGATGTATTGTGACTGGACTTCAAATGAATTAAGGAAATTAATAGTGAATATTTGCCCATGACATTCTATCACTCCCCAAACTCACACAAAATCAATGCCTGCGGAAATTTAACAAGAAGGTAATAATATTTCAGAGCATTTGTAGCCATGGCAGAGAAGAAGAAATGGTAGGAGAATTTCAAGCAAATTAATATATATCAAATCTGAATCACTGAATGTAACTAGGGAATGTATCTTCCTATGTGCTTCTATCCTCAACTTGTAGAATGTAGTGATTATTATTTCTTACCAACTTCCATAAGTTTTAATTTCCCTTGATGAACCAGGATTTATTGTTCTCATAAAATTTTCTTAATAAATGCAATGAGATTGGTAACTGTGCCAATTAATTAGTCAAGTACATATAAAATCCCCTGTGTTCACTTAACTTGATCTTTTTAAAAGAGTCAAAGCACAGATATATAAAAGAACTAAAAAGTGTAGTGACTATATTTTATTTCAAACTCTGTTTTTAAATGATAATATATTGTTTATTTTGTGCTTTGTAATCAGAATGATGAGTGCTATTTTTTTGGTAAACCATATATAAACAAATAGAAGTTCTTAGAGCAGATGTAGGCCAGGAAGTTGCTAATTATCTTTGTAAAATTAATAACTATGTAAAGTTACACCCATTCAGACTTTCCCACTACTGTCTTTTTATATAAACTAATCCAAAGTTTTGTTTTTTTTTCAAATTTCATTTTATTCATACCCTGTTTTTGGGTCATCTACAGCAAACAACTCACTTTTACAACTAATACACATTTCTTATAATAATCATAAATATAACCATTGCAAATATTTAGTATGTACTATATGGCATAATTTTTCTAGTTCTTTAATAATAATATATTTAGTTTTCATGTTATGTTTTATCAAAAATACTGTTATAATTCTGACTTTTCAGATGAGAAAACTGAACTGAGGCAAGTTTTGTAATTTGTCCACAGCTGGGTCTGTGAATCTGAAAAGTATGGCTACAGATTTGTACTCTAAGTAGGTTGTGTTTTAATTACAAAATCATAATGGTTGATATACTAATACCTCTGTATAGAAGCAACATAAGGGCAGAGTTTTTTTTTCTCTTATTCTCTACCACAAATCCAAATAATTGTTGAATAAATGAATGAGTGATTAAATTACTGTATAAATAAGTCATTTGACTAGCTGGTGTTGGTAAAGGCATTAATTAAGAAAGTATAAATATTGGGGTTCAATTTTATTAATTACCTCTCACCAAAAATTTTGTTTGGATAATTTCTGGTGTTGTTCATTTTGAATAACAAATAAAATGATGGCTCAAAATATGCACTCTTTGGAAGTATTTTCCATTCAGGGTCACCAAATTCATCTTATGGAAGATCTACTTAGTAGAGAATAAAAGGAGGCAATTTGTTTTTGTTACTATACTAAACTTATTCTAACATTATTGTTACCATGTCCCATAAACTCTTTGTTCAGATAAAATATTAATTTTACTTGCAAAACAATATAGTGACAACTTATAATAGACATTTATAGCAATAGAAAAGTATATCACATCGTTGAAAAGTAAGGGAAGAGCTTAGAGATTCATTAAGTGATATTTAGATTTTAATTTTGCAAAATCTAATTTTCAAAGCCTGAAAATTATTTGCTGGCAAATTCTAATGCCTCTTCCTCAACTTTAAAAAAAAAAAAGAGTTTCAGAATTCAATTATTTGATAAAAACAGTATTCATCTTCCTGTTTTGTTCAATTGAGGACTTCTATGCGTCATGTTGACATTACAATAACAACATTTGGCAATCACTTTTTTTAAAATTTTCATATTGTTCTCCTTGGGCATTCATAGAAATCCATCTTCTCTTAGTCATCACAAAGAGAATCTACTGAGCACCTGGCATGTGCTAAATGCCTGCTACATGCTATGTAGAATGTCAAAAATTGGAAGAGTAGGAAAGAAGCCCAAGGATGTTTAAAAGTAAAATATGCATCGTAAGTTTCAGAATAAATGTGTAAATGTTATAGAAAGTGAAATAGTGGAGATTAATGTAAAATGAGAATTATTTGAAAAAATTTTTTGAAAGTTTATCATGCTTTTAAGTTGCAAATTACTGACATGAAGCCAAAGAGAGAAAAAAGAGGTCCAGTGTATAACGATAAGATTGAACTTACTACAAAGTTTGTATTGGAGAACAAGGAGTTAAAGTAGGTATATTTTTGGGGGCCTTAAAAAAGCGTAATTTGACTTAGATGTACAGTAAAAGAGAAAACCATTAAAATTCTTTTAAGATGAAAGGAGCTTTTAAGGAGATTTGTTTTTCAGGATGATGAATGATGGATTACAGGCAGTAGATTTAAGAGATGGAGAAGCTATCTATAAAAGAAGATACTCCAGTCATTCTTGGCCAAAGTAAGGAAGGTTCAGGGTGGTTGGAATCATGATAGTGTAAATAAAGAAGTGTGATGCTGCTTCTGATAAATTTGATATGGCAAAATAAGAATTAAAATATCCAATGTATATTCTGTAAAGAGAGGAGATTTGCTACAGGTTTCTCAGGCCTTTGTAAGTTGGTTGTGATGGATTCATTCTTTTCAATAGGATAAAAGAAGGATGATGTCAAGGTTTTGATAGCTCATTGTATCTTGTAATTTGTCCAGCTTCATGCTGATGATGCTATATTTGGTGCCGCATATCTATCTATAATAATTGTGAAAGCTTCTGATGGACAACTCACTATTTTCAGCCATGAATTATAATTGTCTCCAAAATGTGGTTCCCCTAATGAACTATAATTTCCTGATATCTCTTTATATACTTGACCCTGCATATAGACTTAACAATGATTAACATTATAGTAGACCTGCCTTATTTGTAATCTTGTTTTCCTCAGTTTCATTTACCTGCAGTCAACTGTACTCTAAAAATATTACATAGAATAAGATACAAATAGTCACCACTTAATATTGAAAATAAATTCTTGGGAACTGAAACCTTAAACGTGCATTAAAACCTAACCAGGTATAACCAGGTCCTCAAATAGAATTCTCCCATTCAGTATTGGCTAGGAATTTTTTGCTCTCATTCATGTTAGAACAAAATTATTTTGAACAAAATGGTGATATTCAAGTACCTATTATATTTTTAGAGATCATATTCACATGACTTTTATCATTTCATATTGTTATTATTGTTCTATATTTAATTATTACTTGTTGATAATCTCTAATTTTGCCTAATTTATAATTAAATTTATCATATGACTCTCTGTGTGCGCGTGCATGTGTGTGTAAAGAGAAAGCAAGGGAAAGACAGAGTTTAGTACTATCTGTGACTTCGAGCATTAAGTGGTGGGTCTTGAACATATTCCTTGTGGATAAGGGGGAACTAACTACTACATTCCCAAGTTTTTCTCAAAGGCTAATACTCCCATTCCCTGATTTCTGTCCCATTATCACTTTCCTCATATATATCTTGTTCTTTCTAACATTGACTGTTACAATAGCTCTGTCCCTCTTCCCTTACTCCTCATCTCTCCCCTACTCCAGTGCACTCTCCATAACTGTGATGTATTTCTCATCATTAAAGATCTGAATACCATGGCACACAAAATTCGTCACCAAAACTTCCATTTTGCTAGTACATAAACGGCCTTTTAATATTAAATACAGTCTATGGATGTATACACTGAACACCTGAAAATGTATTCAAGGTACGCAAGATCTAATATCACTACTATTCCTAATGTCCAGTGGGGGAGACTGACAATAGTCAAATAATTATACCAAAAATGTAAAATCACAGCCATAAAAAGGGTTCCCAAAGAGTTTGTGACATTGTGTAATAGGGATTTTTACTACTGCAGGAAAATCAGAGGGAAATAGAGAAGAGTATCTATGGAAGTTTTTTATAGAAACTAAAACCTGGATATAGGTTGGCAAAAGAAGCCTAGAGTTGTCAACAATTCTGAAACATTGGGAAAGAGCATGGCAGAAGGTCATGCTCTGAAGCTTGAGGGGATAGAACATTCAGGATTTGTGTAGACTAGTGAGTTTACTCTGAAACACAGAGAAATGAATAAGTTTTATATAAGTTGGTGAATTTATCAGAAATGCATTTAAGAAAGAGCAAAGATGGTGGCTTGGCAGGGAACAATCTGGGCAGCTTAAATAGACCAGTGAATGCTTGCTAGGTGAATGTGATTATAGTTATAATATTTAAGATATAAAAATAAATAGTATTATCTAATGACTGAAATGTAGTAAATTCTCATATTTGCATATAAGAACAGTAAGAATATGGTTCAATAGCATAGTAAGGATATGAAAAATGAGACAAAGAATATGAGTGAATAACTAGAAAGTTGTGATTGTATGAGAAAAAAAATCTGTGTTAAGTGGAATTTTGAAATTTTACTTAATTGAATAATCATGTCTGTTACACAGAGTCAGTTTTCTCAGCAGCTTTTTCCAATAGTTTATGAATGAATGCCATCCCATTATTCCATGGGCACACCATATCACAATTTTCTTGAAGTTTAATCTGAGGACTACCTGCATTCAGACCATCAACCACTAGTTCTCTAGGATCATGGGACCAGATAGAACTGAGACATTTACATACACACAAGGTCTTGGTGGGGGACCGAGCTACATGCTTCAGTGACATCTTTATTTTTTCAGGGCTTTTTATAAGCATCAATACAAAGCCATTTCAAACATGACATAAGTCTATCATTTTACCATTTGTTTATCCTTTTGCTAAAATATTTGTGATCACTAATTGTAGTGTTAAATCCTGCAAATGGTGTTTGTGATAGGGATCGAAGTTATGCATTGTTAAATCAAGGTATACCTGAGGAAGATAAAGATCAAAGCTATGCGTAGTGAAGTTTTCACAAGGGGAGTTTAACACCTTTGCTCATCCTAGGGCTGGAGCATTCCTAATATGAGATTGGGGGTGGGGGATGGGAGAGAGAGAGAGAGAAAGAGAGAGAGAGAGATTGCTCAAAGTTCATCCCCGGAGTTCTTATTGAAAAGTCACCTGGCCTTGGGGCTTCCCTGGTGGCTCAGTGGGTTAAACAGTGCTATGAAGCAAGAGCAGTGGGTTAAGCAATGCTATGAAGCAAGCCACAGTGATCCCTCCTGTCTGCCAGGGATGTGACCCACATGGCGCAGCAGACCTCTCCTGCTTTGCCTGCTGCTCCCCTCAGCAGTGTATTTCAGTCTGTCTGCCTGTTCTGTTCCCCACTCTGTCTCTGGTGGACCCTCTGCCCGCCCACGCACCTCTGGTCTGTACCCCAGTTGTATGTATGAGTAAGTAAATCTTTAAAAAAATAATAATAATCAGTCACCTAGCCTGGAGGGCCTTTTTTGGATCTTGTTAATGGAGTACACTAGAGTGCTCAGAGTTCTGGCCATGGTGACCTTGCCATATTCCACAGGTGTACCTGACTGTGACTCTATTGTTTCTCCACACAACCTAAATAGAAATAGTTTGAAGACATGGTGATACCCCAGATTCTACATTTTTTTTCTTAAAGATTTATTTATTTTTGCATACAAGAACTCGGGTACAAGCCAGAGAAGTGTATGTGTGTGGATGTTGGGGGTGCTGTGGGGGGGGGATGTGAGAGGATTCACCAGAGACAGAGTGGGAAACAAAACAGGTAGATTCAGGTAGATTGACTGACTGAAATACACTGCTGAGGGGAGCAGTGGATACAGCAGGAGGGGTCTGCTGCACTATGTGGGTCACCTCCCTGGCTAAGGATCAAACTCATGTGGTTATGGCTACTTCATTGTGTGGCGCTTAACCCCCTGCATCACCACAGAGGCCCAGAAACTACATTTTTAACAAGAACTACTAGTGTTCCTGATTGAGGTCTATTGCAAAGCAGGCTATAAATTTACATATATGTGCTAGAATGCTTAATGATAAGTATATGCTTACCTATAATTCTTAGATTTATAGCAGGCAGCTTCTTTTCTACTTGCTATAACAGTATTGTTTTTTTTAAACATTTTAAAAAGTAAAATATTGTTTTGTCATATATTAGAATGAAATATTTTACAGTTGCACTAATGCAATGGAACATGAAAATTACCATTGTAAACATAACTTTTGCTATATATGAAATATGGTGAAGACTACAGTTGTTTTTTTAACTTTTAAAATTTGTTAAAGTTCTACTAAATTACACTATATTTAATATTTTTTTTTTTTATCCTTAGATAAAATCCCCCTCTGAAATTGGCAGTTAGGCACATGAAAAAAATTTAATACTGTGTTATAGTGTCCCCAGCAGGTGGTTTACTTATGATTAATGGTTCATAATTCTTGACTATTCAGATTGGTTTATATGTTGGGGTTTTTTAGTTGCCAAGCTCTTTATGCACCCCAATTTGACACATCACACCTTGCTTCATTTTTAAATATGTTGTTATTGAATATAGTTTAGTAAGTGTTAAATATGTGAGTGCTAAATGCATTAACTCTTATGGACAAGCACCATGTTTAAGCTTCTGTGTCAATAAACAAAATAAAAATAATTTATATTTTCTGATAATTTGCTAAATACACTCAGACATTTAAACAGTAGTTTAAAAACTGGTTTATTTTTAAAATCAATTCTATCATGATTTTATTGAGTACAACTGACTGTATAACCAAACAGCTATTATATAGTAATCTAAAAGATACTTATATTTTAAAATATTAACTCACCAGGATAGTGGCTCAAATTTTAAAATAATTAGTAAAGTTAATAAATATAAGATATTTTAAATGGTTTGTCCTAGAATAGATGATATAAAGCAGGTTGTTGATATTTATTTTAAAAAAGCATGAAGTTTTTTTAGTTGATGATAGATCTGAAAATGCATAGGGAAATTTATTGTGTGGAAAGAGCCCTATTCTTGGAAGACCTTGACACCTCTTAATTATAATCTTGGAAAAGTCATTTAAACATCTCTGAATTTTTTGCATTAATCTGTACATTGAAACTAAAAATAAATGTCCTAATTATATCACAAGTTTTTCTGAGAATCAGATGATTCAATTTCCTGCTAAATAGTGGGTATGATGTGAACAAGGGCCATCTTGCTTTAATCCCCTGTAGGTAAAAGACACTTAAGTGTCTGTTAATGAGTGAATAACACAAATTAGAATATAAATATGAAATTATAAAAAATAAAGTATTGTTTTGTGAATTTCCTAATTCAGGAAATTGTAGGGACATTTTTCTGTATATTTTAGGACAATATTTGCAGTTATGGAAACTCTTATATCCTTAATAACCTGATAGGAATCTTATTTATTTCCTTTGTTTTTCCAAAATTGAAGAGAGAATCAGAAATATTAAGTGCTTATCTTATATGTTGAGAATATATTTATTGAGCTACTAACAAAAAAAAAAGTCATGGATTTTGTCTTTTGAATTTATGGATATAATGTCAAAGAAAAAATTGTGATGTATATGTCACAGTTTTTAGATCTCAGTTGTGATCAAATCAGTGTACGATGGAAGCTTAATAAGGTAGCATAGGATATAAAGCAAAAACAGCCTACAAAATGAACACAATGCACCAAGAATTTTATGGTATATTAATTCAAAAAATGTTTATTTAGTGTGTGCTGAATGTATCTATTTTTGACGTAAATGTCAGCAAGATAGGCAACTTCTAATTACATATTTTCTTTATTTTACAAATGAGGGAATTCAACTTCATAGAGATTAGGATTTTTGTCTAAAACCATGTGGACAGTTAGTTGGAACTTCAATCTAAGTAAGTTTGAGTCCACTGTGCTGTTTCTTCTGGCTCATTTAGACACTGAAGATGAACAAGTTATTCCTTGTTTTTCATTTAGGGACTAAATGTGCCCAATGTAAACAGCACAAATCACTGTAAGAGAGTTAGTCCCTGTATTGTTTTTTTTTTTTTTCCAAATATTTAAATGATTGTTTCTTATCATGATATCGCCCTCTTTTGCTTCTTAATGGTGTCTCAAAGTACTACATATAATGTGCATATGTGGTTATATACAATCTGTCCAAATAATTATTTCTTACTGCTTAAAACACTTTTTACTGACAGAAACTGGGTTAGATTCAACATTCATATGAAACTCTTTTCTTGTTGGTGGTTGTATTTCTTACCTCCCAGGGTTTTTTTTGCAATATATTATCATCACTGCTTACATCTTTAAATATATTCTTGTCATCTTGGTTTACTCTATTTAGATACCCAGATGTAGCTAGTGATATGATTTGACTATATTTTTTTCATGTTTATCTTTGATATTTAGCACAAAACCTTGGATATAGTAGTACTTAATAACATATACTGAAACAAACTGACCTTTTCATTATTATTTTAAATTATTTTTGTTAAATTTTATGAATTTGCCTTTTAATTTGTAAAATTATATAATTTTGAGAGTATGCATTACACCTTGATGAGTCTATATATTTCACTCATCTGCCCTCAAAATACTAATACCATTAAGCTATCAGTTTGACCCTATTCTACACCTTAATTCTACATCTGATCCCCTTCTCCTCTGGATACACCATATTTTATAGAGAATCTAAGTGTTGTTTTTGTTGTATTTCCCAATTTGTTTTGTTTGGTTATTTATATTTCACAAATGAATGGAACCTTCCAGTGATTGTTTTTTACTTTCTGGTTTATTACACTTAGCAAAATCATCTGTTTCCATCTACATTTTTGGAAAGGACAAGATTTCATCTTCTTTAGTAGCTGAGTATACTCCATTGAGTATATATATATATATATATATATATATATATATCAAAGCTCCTTTATCCAACCATCCTTCAATAAACATTTAAGTTTATTCCATTTCTAAGGTACTGTAAATAACATTGCCTCATAATGTGTTATCTTTTCACATTAGTGTTTTAATATTTTTCAGACAAATACCTAGGAGTGTTTTTTATGAATATATGATATTTTTATTTTTAGTTTTGTATTAGGACTTCCCATATTATTTCCCACTTTTAAATAATTTATTTAATTCCCATGAATAGTTGATGACATTTCCTCTTTCTCCACAACCTCACCATTACTTGTTGTGTCCTGTCTTTTGATAAAGTTAATTCTCATAGGTATGAAATTATATCCATTGCTCTTTTGATTTTAATTTTTCTTATAATATGTGAGATGGGGTATTTTCATGGGCATATTAGCCATCTGCATATCTTCTTTGGAGAAGTGTCTATTTAGACCTTTTGCCCTTTCTTTGATTGGGTCATTTTGTTTTGACTTGTATGAGATTTTAAAAAATTATTTGTGTATGTATGTTTTTTTAATTGAGGTAGAACTGGTTAACAATGTTGTTTTGTTTTTTTTTTTAAGATTTATTTATTTATGCACACAAGCACTGGGGTACAGGCCAGAGGTGGGGAGGTGAGAGGCTTCACCACAGAGAGCGGGGAACAGAACAGGTAGATCAACAGAAGTACACTGCTGAGGGGAGCAGCGGGCACAGCAGGAGAGGTCTGCTGCACCATGTGGGTCCCCTCCCTGGCCGGCAGCAGGGATCGAACTTGTGCTGCAGTGGCTGCGGTTTGCTTCATAGTGTGTTGCTTAACCCACTGCGCCACCAGGGAGGCCCAGAACTGGTTAACAATGTTGTTAATGCATTAGAAGTATAGGGTCTCTCCCATCTACCATACCACAGCCACCACAAGAGCATTTATAGTCCACCACCATTGTCCTATTGTGTTCTCTTCCCAATTTGTTCTCTCCCTTCCATCCCCTCTCCTTGGGATAGTCTCAGTTCTATATGAGGTCTTTATACTTTTGGTCATTAACCCTTTGTTAGTCTGTACATTGTATGAATAACATCTCCCAGTCTGTAGATTGTCCTTTTTGTTTTTGTGGTGGTTCCTTTAACTGTACAAACTCTTCTTAGTTTGATGTAGTTCCATTTGTTTATGTTTAATTTTGTTTTCCTTGCTATTAGAGCTGGTTTACCAAATACATCTGTGAAGCTAATGTCAAAGGTGTACTACTTACATTTTCTTGTATGTATTTCATAATCTTATGTCTTATATTTCAGCTCATATATAATTATTTAATGTGTTTGAATACATTTTTATGTTGTGCTATATAATGATCTAATTTCTTTTTTTTTTTTTTGCATGTGACTTTCCAAGTTTCCCACCACAATTTGTTGAAGAGGTTTTCCTTCCTCCATTTTACAGTCTTGACTCCATAATTACCTGTCTGTTTATGTGGGGTTTATTTCTGGACTTTGCTTTCTATTCTATTGTTCTCTGTGACTGTTTTTGCTCCAATACCAAAATGTTTTAATTACTATGACTTTTCACTATGGTCTTAAGCCAGAGCATATTAGTACCTACATTTTTCTTCTTTATGCTCAGAATTCCTTTGGATATATAGGGTCTTTTGTAGTTCCATTCAATTTAGAATAGTTATACAGCTAAAATAACTCATTTTGGAGTGTGTTACATTGAAGATAAGTTTTATAATATTTTCTTGAAAAATATCAATGATATTTTGATTGGTATTTCATTGAATAATATAGAAATGCAATAAATCTGTATATATTGATTTTGCATCCTGCCATTTTTCTCTATGCATTTATTATTCTAGTAGTTTTTTATAGACTATATGTAATCATATCATGTAAATAGTGATAGTTTTTTGATGTTATGCAAACTTTATTTTTTTTAAGATTTATTTATTCATGTATATGAGATTTGGAATATAGACCAGAAATGCAGGAGATGAGAGGATTCACCAGGACATAGTAGGGAGCAGAATAGGCAGATTGACTGAAATACACTACTGAGGGGAGCGGAGCAGTGGGTGAGACAGGAGAGGTCTGTTGAATCATTTAGTCACCAACCTGGCCAGGAATCGAACTGGTGCTGTAGTGGCTGTGGATAATCACAGTGCTGAAACTTAACCCCTTGTGCCACCAGGGAGGCCCAAAATAGTGATAGTTTTGCCTCTTTTCCAATTTGTATTTTTCTCCTGTCTTTTTCTTGCTTAATTGCTCTGACTGGTTCTCTAAAACTATGTCGAACAATAGTGATAAGAATGGATACCCACGCCTTTTTCTTGATGTTAAGGGAAAACCTTTGTTTTCACCTTCGAGTATGATATTAGATATGGATTTATCATATATGTCCTTTATCATGCTTAGGTATGTTTTACTACCCATCATTGATAATTTTTATTATAAATGGTTGTTGAACGCTGTCAATTTTTTCTCATTCTTTATTAACATGACTGTGATTTTTATTTTTATTTTTGTTCATGTGGTGAATCATATTGATTGTTTTCCATGTATTGAATCATCCTGCATCCCTAGAGTTAACCCAATTGGTCTAGATATGTGTTATCTCAGTGTATAGCTGGAATAGAGTAGCTAAAATTTTGCTGAGCATTTGTTCCTTTGTGTTCATCAGATATATTAGCCCAACATTATTTGTGTGTGTATGTGCTGTCCTTGCCTAACTTGGGGATTAGATTACTGTTGACTTGTGAAATATGGTTAGGATCATTTTATACCTAATCACTCTTCCAGTCTTTATAGAAGCAATCATATACTAAAATATTACTCCATTTTTACATCATTTATGATCTAGCTACCAGTTCACATTCCAAAATAGGTTTTATATGTAGTTTTATCAATAAAAATACTCATTGCTACATGTTAAAGGAAAAATTTATTCTAGTTACATTCAATTATATAGTCTGCACCCTTTCTCAGTGCCTATTCACAATCTAATTTGTCTTTCTATGTCCTCATAATAATGTTAGTAGCTTGTTTCATTTCGTTTTCTACATTATAGCAATACCACTCAATTAATATCATACCCTAATTAAGGCATAGATCACACTAGTAGTATCTCTTGGATAACTTTATTGACAGACATATAAAATAAAATAATTTAATGTTTACCTTTAATTTGTAGCTATATTTTAAAAAAATTGTTAGATTTATATTTTAATTTTACTGGCCATGTTATCAATACACACACAATAGACATTTTAACCACTTCTACAGTCTATGAACAGTAAATTATATTGATTTTCTTATTATTCTTAACTGCATTGAGATAAGTTCACTTCTCCCCATGTGCGTTAAATGTTGTTCTCACTCTTCTTTAATTTCTGTGTGTTCAATTTTTGTCCACTGCAGGAAGCCTCACTATTTATAGCTTTAACATCTATTAAATTTGCCATCATTTGATCTTTACTGATCCATTACAATACATTTCCTTTTATGATTCATGTTGTCTTACATTTATTACTACCGATCCACACGTTTTTCTTCATGACATTTTTAATATGCACTTTAGTGTGCATAAAACGTTAAAGGATCTGCAATGAACTATTGGTGAGACTAACTACTTATGTTCATGTTATAATATACTAGCTACTTTCTGATCATGGAATATCAATGGGAGGATGGGCCACAATTTTTTCTGAATTACCTCTGAGTATGTGTGAGTGGAAGGGAGGGAGGAAGGGAAGCATGGCAATGAGACCAATAAAAGCCAGGAGGCAGAGAAAGTCATAGAAGAAGAATAAACAAACTGACAAGGAGAAATAGCCTTTCATTAGATACTTTAAACAATGTATTTTTATTGACATAACATTTACAAACTTTTAAAAACAAATGTAATATTTCATTTTATGTTCCCCTCAATGTGTAGTACTGCACATCATTACGGAAATATTTTTTTCTTTAAATTCAGGTAAATTGACATACAAATCTCTAGTTCGTGTAATGAAGTAGTTGAATCATAATGTCTTGCTAATAAATATAGCAATACACAGATATAATGACTTGCTTGAATAAAATTGAAGAAAATACATAAGATTCGTTGTGTGTTAAGGTGGGAAAACAAGAGTCAAACAATTAAAACTTATCTTGAAAAGGCCAAATTAGAGATATACAAATTAGATGAATTTCTACATTTGAGGGAAGTATGAACAATTCTAAAAGACCAGTGATATATAAATGACTTTTCAACTGCTTCTTAAAAACACATATATATATTTTTATGATTTCTGATCTATTAACCCATATGTGTCTTATGAAGGTAAGATTGCATAATGTATTATCAGTGATTGGTAAACTCTGAACAAATATAACTAATGTTGTAATTCAAAACATTTATTATATGTTCTAATTAGTTTTGAGGACATATTGAGAACAATGAAAAGATCTATATGGAGTCCTTAACTAAAATGTATGTCTCTTGGCAGGAGTCTAACTTTCTTGGAAACTTAGATTTTTCACCTATAAAATTGAAGTTAATAAAGTTTGCTTTGCAGATTTTGTTAAGAAACATGTTAAAAAATATTTGGATATGAAAGAAATGATAATGGTATTAGTTAAGATGTTCCCTTTAACATTTTTAGACAGATTTTGTCTAAAACTTATTTTGTCTGAAACTTATTTTGTCTTATTCTCTGTCATATATAATTTTTCTCTCAACAGTAGTTAAAACTTAAAACTTTTGAGAGAGAGAGAGAGAGAGTGTGTGTGTGTGAAATAGGAAGAGGAGAGGAAGAGAGAGACACTAGGGAGAAAATTTACTGGAATCACAAAGTTATAAAGTTTAAGCATTCTGCAATTTGAAACAGAATATATATATTTTCTAATTCTGACATTTACCTATGTCCCATATTTGTTTTAGTTTGTTTTTATTGTTCTCAGTATTAATTTTTCTTAACTATTAAGTCACCATATATCAAAACACTGATTTTTAAGCACTAAATTCACTATTCTGCTATTAGTGCTCTTAATTTGTCAAACATACAGTCAAATCATTGTTAAATTTAGGTCATTTTGTAAATTAATTTATGATTTTTGTCAGTCTATCATGATAAATTCATAAAAGATTTTTTTCAGAAGTTAAAGTTGTTTTTTTTATTGTACTTACTCAGTTATAAAATCCCTACTTAATTGCATCATTTTGTATCTGCTTTGATATCATGGAAAGATTACATTTTTACATTTTAAGTTTTTGAATATAGAAAATTATTGAAGATTATAGGAAATATTAAGTTGATACAAAAAAATAAGGACCGGGCCCTCCCTGGTGGTGCAAGGGGTTAAGCAGTGCACTATGTAGCATCCACAACCACTGCATCACTTTGATCCCCTGCCAGGGAGGTGAACCACATGGTGCTGCAGACTTCTCCTGCGTTGCCCGCTGCTCCCCTCAGCAATGTACTTCAGTGAATCTGCCTGTTCTGTTCACTACTCTGTCTCTGGTGAATCTTCTCACCCCCCCAAACCTCTGGCCTGTACCCTAGTTCTTGTATGCATAAATAAGTCTTTAAAAAAGATAAGGACCTTGTGTATATTATAAATGATTCCTAATTGACTTCACAGCATAATATTTCAAATGATTTTGGAATCCATTCACTGTTTAAACTTTATCTAGAAAATTGATATTTAAGAGTCTACAGAGAAAAGACATTCAAAAGAAGGTGGTTCTAGGCAGAACTGATCACTTGAAAGAATTGATATACACACATGTAGTGATCACAAAATTAATCTTACTATGAACATATTAGGTTATTTCACAGTTTTCAGTTTATAAACCATATTTATATGAAGCATTCTTATGCTAACACATAACCTTTTGTCAGAATGATAAGTAGTTCTTATATTCTTTGTGAATAATAAACCTCTTTATCCCAAATAATATTAATCCAAATTGTCTGTTCCAATCACTCAGAGTATGAATAAATGTATATTACATCTCTCATTTGCTTTATCTTCTAAATAGTTATTTTCATTTTGAGATGCACTTCTTTTTATATATTGGGTAACTGGTATTTCCTTTAATGAAAACTATAGTTTATCCAAGTCAGATAGCTTGGATGTACATATATGACATCTTGAAATACTTCTATATTTCTGTTTATTTTATATCAACTGTCTGAGACAATTGTTCTCAGAAAATCCAACACCTCATAACTATTTTTGTGGCAGCCTCAATTCTAAACTGAAAAAATATATTATTAAAAAATTTATAAAATATACTAAAGCATCCCTGATTAATAAAAGTATCTTACTGTTTTAATGGCAATTATAGAAGAAAATGAATGATTTAAAGTAGGTAAAGTGATATTAAAATACAGTCTCTTCATAATCACGAAAACAACCTAAAGTATAATTTTAATTTGAATCTAATTTAATTTGACAAATATTTGGTTTATTATTGTTGTCACAAGCTGAACTTGAAAAGTTAATAAAATTTATCTCTTAGAAGAAATTTTTTTCTTTTTTTTTTAAATAAAAGAACAGACTTTTTAAGAAAAGGAGAAAGTAAAGGTGAGGTACCTCCATCATCAGTCACAGGCAGTCAGGAGAGTTGCATCTTAGTAGAAAAATTTAAAAATCAAAGTACAAGAAATCTCTTTTCTTTTTTCCACCCCTCTTTCTTTGTCCATCTCTGGTATTTTAATTCTACTATTATTATTAATGTTATTATTAAATTTTATTATAATTAGATATATATGTGCAATCCTTCCAATAGGTTGCATATCCCTTGTTTTCTCTGGCACGAGTCAAGGCTACAATTTCATCTTTGCTGCTTTCACAATATCCAACACATACTGTTTTACCTGTTGTCCACACTGTACCACCTTATGATGACTCAGCTGTCATCTAAAGCACTTAATATTAGCATCTCATAAAAGGAGTGATTTTCCCTGTTAATTTTTACATTATTGATATACTTGGGTTTTGGATTTCCCTTTATATGTGACCTAAGTTTTTCAGGCTCTAGGTCAATTCAGAGATACTGCAAACCTCAAATTTAATGTTATGACTCAGGGATAATTTGTTATAGCATCCTTTTTATATTATGTTACTAGAAGTATTTTAATAAAATTACAGTGGTTTGAATACTGCAAAAGAATGGCAATATAGGAAGGTGGATGGATTAGTCAGATAAGACTTGTCATAAGGAAAGCAGAGCAACTTTAATATACCCGCAGATGGATAGGAAACCAAGAGTGAATTGAAAAATGCAAAATTTTGCTCACAAGGTGACCTGGGAGAAAGGCAATGGGGGTGAAGACTTTACTGGTTCAGTAATAAATAGGTGTACATAAATAATTAGTTTGTGACAGTTTTAATGACTACCCAGCCATGGGAGAAGATGAATCTACATATTGAAAGAAAGCAGTTAAAATGTTGACTTGCAGAATGACAGAGATAAAGAGGATACATTTAAGTTAAGACAGGCAGCTTGTCTAAATATGGCTAATATTAAATGCAGGTGATTATAGCATTTGAAATTGAAATTAAAAATAATCTTTGATTCACTTATTTTAAAATTGCTAAGTCCCCTCAGCTGCATATTTCACCAGGTGCTGATGCAGTTGGAACAACAAGCATATCCAATGATTTAAAAATAACATTCACGGGTGTCACCTGATGTCACTTCAGATAAGAAATGCTGTTCCCAATCAGAAAGAACACTCTCTGGTATTCATCCTAACACTTCCCAAACCTGTGTTACATATTTATGTCATGCATTTTAAAATAATCTTCTGGATCTTGAACATATTAAATAGATTAAGTTCTGAAAGTAGTAAATATAAAAAAGAAATGGAATACTTTGGTTTTAGGAAACCTGTGCATGTATAGAGCTCTTTTTTCATGATTGAGTTTAAACAAATAAACATGATTTGATTTTTTTCCTGCAAGTGCTACAAAGTGAGTCAAAATTTAGGGTGATACTCATGACTCTCTTTCTGTTCTTCAGAAAGTAATTATGACTTATATTTGCAGGCTCTTCCGGTGTTTATCCTCCTAAAATAGTTCAAATTTGGAGAATGAAGGAAACATTTGTCAAGGCACTCAGGCAAACAATGTGCTAACTGCTTTGTGTTCATTTACTTTCTTAATAAAAATAGCATGACATCTTATCTCTCTACAGATAAAGTAACTGAAGTCCTTAAAATTTAACTTGATTCATCAAAATCAAAAAGAAACATCAACAATGACCGGTTGGCACCTAGATACTCTAGAATGCAAAAGCTTTTCTCTTTATGTGCATAGACGTCTCTGTAAAGATGGTATCTCAAATTTATCAAAAAAGCAAAAATGAAATATTTTAAATGCACATTAATTCCACTGTCCCTAATGATCCAATTAGACTTTGTCATATGAGAATAAATCATCAAGAATCAAAAATGCACTATTTCTGTTGTTCAAATCACAGAAAAAAATCTCTCAGCCATCTGTACAAAATAAAAATATAAATAATTAGCTTGTTTGAAATTTAATTGTATACTACTTTCACTTCTATTAATCTGAAAATGAACTGACTTGATTTAATTTACAATAGTACCAATTCTATACTGTCTTAATTTACAATAGTATCAACTCTATACTGTCTAAAATCTTTGAGCAAATCATGGACAGGCACTCTAATCTCACCAAGCAATTCTAGGTGAAAAAAAGAAAATGACAGATTTATAGAAGATAAAGCACATAATGAAAAATATAAATGAACAATAAATATACAGCAACATATAAAAATTATTGTGATAATTCTAAACCTTTTTAAATATCACACCTGAACATCATGGAAAGCTATAAGAAAACAGAAATTAATGGTATATATCAGATGGCAAAAATTCAGTACTACAACATTGTTTTCAAAATTTTCAAAGAAATGGGAGGCACTGGATGATTATATTAGTGTGTTCAGATCATTTGAAACCAGTCTAGTCTCTTGGCATTTGAACAATACTTCTAATATAATTCCATAAAATATCATAAAGAATAGAGTATTTTTTTTCTTTTTTTGCTAATTAAAAATTTAAAAATAATGAATGCCATTAAATGAGAAAAACATTTTCAGGAGTCTTTTTAGTTACTCAGCCTTAGTTTGACTTTGGTGTGTTGTCCCTTAATTAAACTGTCCTTTGGTTTAGTCATTTGCATTAAGCCTATCAATCTATTCAGGCTTCCTAAAACCTAGGTTGTATTTCTTTATCTTGAATGCAAGGTTTTCTTAGAGCTCTTGCCAGGCTGCTTGTTGAGTCCTTCTCTGTAAAGGTGACTACATTTCCCTGAAACTAAAATTGTCAAAGTAGTAAATAAAGTAAGATGACATGATAGAGTACAGAGAACTTGTGCTACCTCCGACTGAACAGATAAGACTTACTGTTATTGGTGGGGTTGGCGTGCAGGGAGGTGGGCAGGACATTACTCCTGAACAACAAATGTAGAAGATTATGGGAGTCTGTTTAAATTTATTTTCCATGAAAAACTAGGGGAATTTCTATCATGAATGTTATTGAAACTGATTGTATCTCTCCCCCTCCCCCTACATTTATTTAGATACTAGAGCTTTTTTTTTTTAAGATTTATTTATTTATGCATACAAGCACTGGGGTACAGGCCAGAGGTGTGGGGGGTAAGAGAATCGACCAGACAGAGTGGGGAAAAGAACAGGCAGATAGACCGAAAAACACTGCTGAGGGGAGCAGCAGGTGAGGCAGGAGAGGTCTGCCTGTGCCTTGTGAGTCACCTCCCCAGCCGGCAGCAGGGATTAAACTCTTGCTGTAGTGGCTGCGGTTTGCTTCATATTGCATTGCTTAACCCACTGCGCCACCAGGGAGGGCCCAATATTAGAGCTTTTTGAGAACTATAGTATTGCATATTTTACTTGTGGATATGTTTCATATAGAGAGGATAGAACTGGTTACTAACACTAGTTGGTTTTGATGTTACCTGACATTTATTGAGTGGTTGCTAAGAGGAGAGAGATTATCTTGCATGTGTGAAATGACATCTTGAAACAGAACTCTTCAAACTATCATAAAAGCGTAAAAGCATTCAGTATATATATTGATTGGTTTCTGTATTTTGTAGACTTTGACAGAATTTAAAAAATGGCACCTGAAATCATAGCTACCTTTCCAAATATTATTTTAATAGAAAAATATTCCCCCAAATTATAAAGAACATATTTATTATTTTAGAATCACTTTAGAATCTGTATTATAGTTTTATTTTAAAATGAGATATAAAATACTCATTCATAATATGAGAATTGCCTACATAGAAACTAATTTATGATGTTGGTGATACTCTTCACTCTTAATCCAGATGCCTTAGATAAGATGCCCCAGAGATCACATCCTTTGATATGATTAACCTTATTTCATGATTATGTCATATTCCCTAATATCAGGTACCAATATTAGATCTCGTATAAATATATAACTGTCAAGCAATTAGATAATATTAGGTAAATATATTAGGCATATATACATATATATATATATATCAGGAAAATGTAAGTTTTCTGGTTACTGTCTCAATCAGCATTTTCATTGAAAAAAGTCTTTAAACAACTACAAATTTATCCATTAAGGTTGATGCTAAACAAAATAATTCAGAAAAAAATATAAATATCTGATGGGTTCACTCATATATGGAATACAGAAAAAACAGACAAAGGGTCAAAGACAAAACTTGACCATAGATACCAGGCATCTAGAAGAGGAGGCGTAGGGGGAACAGTGAGGAAAGGTGAAAACAAAGGCAGAAAGAGCACAAGAGACTATAGTGATGGACTATGGATGCTTTGGTGGTGGCAGAACTATGGTGACCACACATAAGGGGGAAAATCATATATTGTCCAGAAAGTACCTACAGTATTTAAAAAAAAAGTGAACATTTAAAAATTAGTTTTAAAATTGTCCTTCTAAACATTAATTGCTTTTATCCTATAAAAGTTGTGCCTATAGTTTTTCATAGACTTTTCACTATTTGACTTATTGTGTAATACAGAGATAATTTTAATGGGGTCGAAAATAAATCATCTATTATAGAAGGGAGGAAAGCATAAAATATAACTAATAAACTATGATAAAATATTTATTATAATGATTTTTTTCTATTTTCTCCAAATTTACATTGGCATATGTTTTATTTGCATTACCTGATCTCATTTTTCCTGAAATACATAATCTAAATAACAATATATTTCTTCTCTATAATTATATACCCTGTAATATTAAGATTAATAAACTGAAAATTTAAGGTATATTTATCTAAATATTGTTATTTATTATGAAAGCATGTTTAGAAAATATCAAACAAAATGGTTAATAAGAAAAATGTAAATTTACCTACACATGTCTTTATTTTATACTTATTTTAGTGTTAACAAAGGTTAACATAAAAGGCTTATTTGGGGCCTTCCTGGTGGCACAAGGGGTTAAGAGCTTCCACAGCCACTGTGGTACAAAGTTCAATCCCCTGGCCAGGGAGGAACCCACATGGTGCAGCAGACCTCTCCTAACTTGCCTGCTGCTCCACTCAGCAGCATATTTCAGTACATCTGCCTGTTCTGCTCCCCACTCTGTCTCTGGTGAATCCTCTCACTCCTTCCCACCTCTGGACTGTTTCCCAGCTCTTATATGCATACATAAATAAAAAGTCTTTTAAAAAATGCTTATTTGCTAATTTTTTGGGGGGAATCCATAAAATGAACATAACCAATTTCATTAAGGCAGGGGTAGCATTGTAATTAACATAGGAAAGTATCAGAAATGTGTATCATTTTAGAATCAAGTGCAACATAGTAAGAAATGATGAAATACAACACTTCAGTATGTAAGAATGTCTTAAACCATACACAAAGAAATCAAGCTAAGTAGTGACAATTAGAACTATAAAACAATTTTTGTAATTTGCAATAAAAAATGGAATTGTTTTAGAAATTCTTAATACCAGTCTCCTCTCTCTCTCTCTCTCTCTCTCTCTCTCTCTCTCTCTCTCTCTCTCTCTCTCTCTCTCTCTCTCTCTCTCTCTCTCTCTCTTTCTCTCTCTCTGNTCTCCTCTCTCTCTCTCTCTCTCTCTCTCTCTCTCTCTCTCTCTCTCTCTCTCTCTCTCTCTCTCTCTCTCTCTCTCTCTCTCTCTCTTTCTCTCTCTCTGGAATGGAAACAAATAGTCTTTCCCTGCATGAAAATATTTTAATGTTTAATAACAGCATATTCGGAATTATTGAGGACAAATTAAAACAGATAGATAATAGATATTTAAATTGGAATCATTTACTGTTAGTTAATATTATCATTTCTATGTGAAATAATACATTTGAACAATAAAGTCTTGTCTCATTCAATTTCAGGAAAATAAAAATTAAGGTTTAAATACCATGTAAGTTTAAATGGAAATTTAAATTACTTATTTTTAATGATAAAAGAATGTAATTTCATTTCAGAAGGTTATATTTTAATCAATAATATAATGTTATACTTGCTTAAATATTTATATAAATTTTAAATGTTTGTCAAATTTATTAACCTCTTTAGAGAACCCAGGTAAATATTTATAAATAAGATATTCAGCTATATAGCCAGAAATTATTTAAAAAATCATCATCAAAATAAAATGCTTTTTGCAATAGGTTGTTTCTTTGATCATTTGATAATAGCAATGTCTTTTATTTGTAATTATAATAATTAGTTTATGAATAGGTTATACAAAATACAGTATATTCTATTCAAATATAAATGTAAAATTGGAAATTGTATGATAGCTTGATATGGATGAGAGGCCACTTGGAAGTGAATATCCAGGCTTAGTTAAATGTACCATTAGAACAATATAAAAAATAATTTAAAGAAGAAATGAGAACATTATCCCCAACACCCACATTGTTTAATAGTTATAAAGGATTTCTAGCATACATAAACAAGGGATAAAACTACAAGTATAAAACATTTATAATGCAGTTCTAGGACTGCACACCAGTACAGAGGACAGCATCCTGGTATTTAAATGATTTCATCAAGTCATAACCTCAGAATGTTACAGGCAAACCTGCAGAGATAATTAAAGCAATGTACTACTATCATGATGAGGTAGCTGAGGACATAGAGAGGTGAAATCCGTAGAATAACTTGAATATTTTATGCAAAATTTATGTGCATTTATGCAGTGATGGTTACTGTCAAAATCATAAGTACTTTGAATTACTATTGATGAATTACTATGATGATACTTTAGTTCACCTGCCTTACTGTCCATACATCTTAGTGTATCTTGCCTCCAAGTTGAAAATTACAGAATTATGAGTTTCTAAAGATTAAAAGTAATGATTAACTTGAATGTTTTGGAGATAATTATGTAAAATGTAAGATAATTTTATATAAATGTCAAAAATTTACCTCAATAACTATATGAGATACATATATAGTGTTTGTTATGGAAATATTGTTTACTTATCAAAGCTTTGTTGTATTGTTTTGTCTTATTTTTTATTTATTTTAAGCAAAATGTAATGCATTGGGAAATTCAGTTGATCCTGGAAGTAATGTCCTAGGAAATAGAATCCAAAAATATACTGACTTTGTCACACCTGACAATGTTCACTTCAAAACTGTTCAATTCAAACAGAACTGTACTTGCTATGTCATACTGCTACCAATAGTAATTTAAGGTAACTGTCGCTTTAAAAGTAACCATCAACTCTACCTAAATGTACATTATTTTTATATAAAAACCCTGGTATCTTCTTTCAACATATATTTTAAAGAGAGCTAATACAGTGAATAAGTCTTAAAAGCAACTACATTTCTCTGTTATGCTACTGAGAAAGAAAATTGTAGTCATTAGTCAAAAAAGTGAATAAAATTGGTTATATGGTACATAGTGACCTTGATATTGATTTTAAAAAATATTCTTATAACCTGCATGATACCAAAACAACTACTGTTCCAACCTCACCTGTGTAAAGAAACTATTTTCCATTTGAAAAACAATACACACTTGTCAGTTAAAAGAAAGTGCATATTGGCCAAGAACATTTTAGTGGTTGGAATTATAAGAGGTAGAGACATGATATTATTGTAATAGAACTACATATACTTTGAGGCAAATGATTTTTTAAACTGATCTTAGGTTTCATGCAGTTTTGAGTAAGTAGATTTGCAGATGATATAGAGCATTGTCAATTTTAAATATTAAATTATAATAGAGTCTGATAAAATGAACATTGTCTATTTTTATTTAATTAGTCATACATTTTTATGAATAGGTCTTTAACGTAGGGTATTATTTTTCATACTCTAAAGTATAGTAGAAAGCCGTATAGGTATTCCAACAAAATAGTAGTTACTTTTTTAAGATGTTACCTATGAGCCTCAGGCAATCTCTAGGTCATTTTTATTTCCTAAAATTTCAAATGAGAAAAATGCCAATTAGTACCAATTTGGATGATGGTATTCATATGTGGTCTTTAATGTAAAATATGTTTTTTTTGGAAATTTGGTGACATGTTTCCTCGGGATATATACAAAGACCAGTACTCAGCATTCTATACCATTGTCTAAATGTGGTGCAGTCTATCAGTAGGAACACATTTAAATGTAAATGGAAAAATGAATCATTTTTTTATGATTGTCTCTGTAGTGTCAAACATACAGTTAATATTCTTGGAAATATCTTGGTGTTTGACTAGTTGAGCATTCAGAGTATGTTTTTAATCTGATGGTAAGTTATTGGTTATAGTAAGAAAAATAATTATCATATTAAACTGAACTATCCTTAGGTAAAATCATACCTGTAATATTGTGTTCAGTCATTGAACCTATATTTTAAGTGGTATGATAATAAACTGTGATATACTCACAGGATGATGACTAGGGTGGTGAGATGACTTGAATAAACCATAGGAAGAATAGTTTGGATTATAGTAGAAACTCAAATGTAAGAAGAGAAAAGTTGATTAAGGCAAAATATATTTTTAAAAAGTGCTAACCTCATTTGTTTTGTGGCTAATACTCTAGCCTGCATCTATAAAGTCACAAAAAATAAGGTCATTGGGTAAAGTTATTAGCAAATTCAGTATGAGAGCATTCGCTCCAATTATAATTGCCTAAAATTAGAGTGCTTTGTCACTGTTAGATTCCATCAATGATGTAACCTACCTCAAAGACTGTAGAATTCATGTCTGGAGTAAAGGATTAGATGATAATCCTCTGTGGACTTGTAATTATGTTCCATGGTTTTAAGAAAATTTCTCTGTGATAAACTTTCCCCAGATATTTCAATGTTCTCTCTCCCCTCCCCTCAACTCCCTTCCAATCCCCTCTCTTCTCTCTCCTCTCCTCCCTTCCACTTTCCATTACTCACCTCCTTTCTCTTTCACACACACACCTCTCATAAACATAATCTTTAATTCACTTTCACTGTAGTTTTTCTTTCTCTCACACAGAATTCTTCCATGTACCACACTTGTTTTCTTGCTTATATATAGCCCTTTCTCTCTACTTTCACACATTCCTTTTCTCTCTCACCTGCCACCTTCCCCTCCCTTCTTCTCCATTCTCCACCTTTCCCAAAGGTGGAGGGGGGGGGGGGTTGCTTAATGTCCCAAACTTTCAAAACAATTGCCATTGTTATAGGTTCAAATTGGTTGAATAGCAGCAATTTCATGTAGTTCATCTGAATCCATTGTTTAATGAGACTATTCTTTCAAAAATGATAGAAATTAACAAGAAGAAAAATACACTATTAATCTCTATCATTTTAGTATTTACTGTTTTAGCACAATTTAGAGACCAAATTCAGGAGATTACTTCAGGTTCACAAGTATTTGGATTGGCAACAAATCTTCCAAAGTACCTCCATTCAAGTTAATTTCTCATAGGCATTTCCTAATAGAGAAACAAACAATAACTAAACCAAAAAGTGAAACAAACAAACAAACAAAAATTGGGTGTGCTTTTTTAGTTGTTAAAACTCTTTGTAAATGGAAAAGTACTATGGAAGTTAGGTTGTATCCTTATGAGTACTAGTAGTAGTAAGAACATTGTGAAAATATCTTAAGGTTAAAGGCATGTTCTAATGTAAATAACCACATACATGGGGTATAATTTCAATAAAAGGGTAGAAATGGGATTAAAAAATATAGTAAGTGATGATAACTGCTGTAAACTGGATTCAGAATATCTGTATACAAACTCAACTGTCACTAATTCTTTTAGTGACTCTCAGGCATGAAATCGCTCATGGCCTGAATTAGCTCATCTGTAACATGAGTGGGTTGAACTAATTGACCTCTATATGACTTTTGTAACCTAAAACAATATTGCTTTTTGAAATTGTTTGGGAATTAAAACTATAGAATCTGAGTAATTGCAGTGTAAGAAAATTTAACAAGAATCAATATTTTGTCATGACAAAGTTAATAATGAAAACATATTTAGATGCCCAAATTTTATCGAAGGGTTTAGTCCATATGAGAAAATGTGCAAATAATACTGATTTTTGCTCGTTATTTTTGTATTTTGGCTATAAATTCATTGCACAGACTTGGATTGCCAGTTCAGTTCTTTCGTGGGTTTGTTACTGTGCTAGTAATGAGAATACTGATTTCAGATCTTAGTTACTGACCTATGATCCCAGGTTCTGTGCTCTGAAACACAGCACTATAGTTGGTGCTGCAGTCACATTTCACATTAACTCTTCCCAGCAAATGACTAAATGTGGGAGAGATATTAAGGTAGGGCCATACTGGATGAACTAGGAAGTCATGTGACTCCCTTCATGGTGATTCTGGCTTCAAGAATAATTTGGAACCAATCCCCTTTGCCTTTCACTCAGGATAGCACCTTTATTGAAATATTGACAAACCCGAAGTATAATAATTTCCACTTAACTAACTTGGATGTTTTACCTCAGAAGTTGCTTGCATGCGCAATCCTCTATTAGCATCTGCTTCTTGGAGGATCTACCATAATAGGTCATTTGCACCCCTTCCATTTTATTCAATATATTCATCTGTAAATGATATATAATAATACCTAATTTGGTTAGTTTGAGAATTATATCATCTATGAAAATTACCACAATGCTATACAATACCATTATTTATTATGCTTTAGCCAAATTGGATAACTTATTATTCACTGAGATGTGTGGGTCACTAATCTTGTACAAATTATACCTGCAACCTAAATTGTCCTTTCTACCTAGAAATACCTAATTCTTATATCAATTACTTGAAAAATCATTGAGGGCATCTCTTTCATAGAATATCCATAGATTTTTTTTTCCCTTTTAAGACCACCAATACTCTTATAACATTTTCTCTTGATGACCATTACTTCTTTATTTTTTCATATTTTCGTTATGGACAGAAAGTATTTTAAAGTAATTGTCTCTTACCCATGTTTACATCCTTGTTTCTGTGACTGTGATTTTGGCACCTGCACTATAAGTAAATATTATTTACATAGTTAAAAATGTTTGTTTACTGGTAGGCAGAAGTCATATCATATAGAGATTGCCTATAGAAAATAATTGGCTTTTCTATTAAGCCATTTATATACTCTAAGCAGGTGTTGTTAAAACAAGTTTTGGCTGCAATGGATCCTCTGTGTAGAAGATACTGTGATTATGATTTAGGTTTGTTTTGAACTAAATACTATATTTGTTATGCTAAATATGTGCAGTTGCCCTATACCTATTGCCATTGTAATTTACTATTCATTTACCCTATCTCTTTAGAAGCAAGCTATTATTTTCTAGCAATAATATATAATCTATAAACTAACCTTAGTTTAAACTGATAAGAAAGACTCAGGAAGTAAAGACCTGTCCAATAGTTAACCCAGATGATTAACTGTAACACTGGGAAATTAACTCAGATTGGCAGTAGCAAAGATTAGACAACAGAAATTTCCAGCTCCCCAGAATCTGAATGGCCTGATACATAAATATATTGAAAAAAAATAGAAATTTTGTTTTTTCTTTATAATACTGACTGGATTTATTTTTTATTATTTCAGCAAAGGACATATTTTTTTTTAAAAGATTTGTTTATGCATACAAGCACTGGGGTACAGGCCAGAGGTGGGGGTGGTGAGAGACTTCACCAGACAGAGTGGGGAACAGCACAGGCAGAGCAACTGAAACACACTGCTGAGGGGAGCAGCGGGCAAGGCAGGAGAGGTCTGCTACGCCATGTGGATCACCTCCCGGCGGCAGCAGGGATCGAACTCGTGCTGCAGTGGCTACGGTTTGCTTCATAGTGCGTTGCTTAACCCACTGTGCCACCAGGCAGGACATATTTTTAAAGAAATCTTAGGCAGAATTGTATGGTTTAGGCTTCAGAAACTCTGGTATCTGTTTTAAATACTCTAACATCACAATTTATATGATTGTAGGTCCATAGATTATCAAACATGAAGGAATAAAAATACAAAACAGTCAAACCTGGCCTAAATGACGCTGTCTCAGATTATCTATGGTTCTTATCCCCTCCATTAGTGCAAGTAATCGAGTGTTTGAATTTGAAAGTGCAAGTTTATCTCATTGTTCCATTATAGGTAATAAAAGTGACCTATGTGAGGATATTAGATTAGTGATTTTACTTAGTATTCACCTTATGCTTAGAAGGTGTGAAATTGTTAACTCATTCAAATTAAGTCATTATCCAGTTATGTAACAAATAGCCTTGTGCTTAAAAAGCTTAACTAAGCAGGTGCAGAGAGAAAGGAGCAGCTCCATCAAATGCTTCAGGAGACCCTTTCTACTGCTTTTCTTTATTTTTATGTCTCATTAACAACAGTATTAACTATCACATGCTGCTTACATAGGGGCAATTGGGAGAAATTAAACATTTTGCATAATCCTCTTAGAATATTTTAAGCACAAGAGTTAGTTTTTTTTTTTTTTTCTTTTTCAGCAATCTCTATTGTTTTGTCCTTTTGAACTTTCACTGATAGGTGGGCATAATAAAATACCACAAACTGAGTAGTATTAAACAGAAATTTATTTTGTCATACTTCAGGATCCTACAAGATATAATATTTTTGAGGGGCCTTGGACTTCAGCACTTCAACATGTGAATTTTAATGGGACAGATTACAGCTCATAACAACTAAGAATAAGTCTCCACCCATTCAGAGTGTGTGCATGTGTGTGTGTGTGCATGTCTGTGTATATTTTATTTATTTTTTTTGAAGGGGGACTGGAAGAGTATTGTTAAACTGTATGAGGGAAAGCTGCTATATTAGAATCAGCTGCTGTGTCACCCCTAGATTTCCAAAGCTGCTTGTTTTCCTAAGTTACAGAGAACTCTGCAGAGTGCATTTAAATATGGAGGTGATTAAAAAAGACAAGTAGCAAGAAAAGAAATGGATGAATATAAAAGGAACGAAAGTAAACTCAAGGATAGAGAAACATGGGTTAAGACCTTGAAGATATTATAATCAGTGTTTTTCTTCCTGCATTCCATAAAAGATAGAAGAAGGAAGTTACTTTCAGAAATTTTATTGACCACTTATCAAAAAATTAGGTAGAAATGGGTACATTTTCTTTGAGCCTAGTTTTCTGAAAACTAGCATGTCATATGTCTTTCTAAATGTGATTATGAATAAGGAGTTTTTAAACTGGATTGTATCAGTATATCAATTTCTAAATTCTAAACACCTTGGGTCCTTTATATGTAGTATTTTGTTTCCATGTTTGTTTTTTGTTGTTGTTGTTGTTCCAAGAATTTTGCTCAATACTCCTTTATTGGTCATCAAACTGTAAAGTCACTAATGGATTTACTCTGTATTATTTTTTAAACCCAAAAAAAGGAACAAAGGAAAAACATGATTTCAAGCAGCTTAGAGACATTTCTAGAAAACACCAACACAGACCTCATACAAACATGCATACCTATTTAAAGAAGTTTCCTGTGACATTACATGTGCTCCTTATCTTTAACATAGTTAATCAGGTTAGACTGAAAAAAAATTGCAAACGCTTATTTGATGGTGAAAATTTATTGAAAATATACATAGAACTCTTAAACCTCAACAATAAGAAAACAACTCAGTCAAAATATAGGTGAAGATAGGAATAGACTCAATGTAAAAGAGTAGACTTCTCACCATAAATATGGCAAATAAATATCTGTAAATATGTTTCAAACACTGTTTCATTAGAGAATCACAAATGAAATGAAGAAGATACAACTATATACTCCATCCAAGACTGTGAAATAGTGAGCACATCAAATAATAACAATAATGTGGGAAAACAAAAAAAAAACTTTTTTGTTGCTGGTGTGAATAAAAAATGCTGTGGCCACTTTGAAGAACAGATTGGCTATTTCTTACGTTAAACACAATCTAACCATATACTCAGTGATTGTGCTTCTGGGTATTTATTCAAGTTAACTGAAAATTTATATCCACATAGGAACTACAGTGTATAGCAGCTTTATTCATAATTGTCAAAACTGAAATAAACTTAGATCTTCTTCATATGTAAATATCCTAGTGTCAAAAATATTCATATGCAATACTGAATAATGATCACTGATGGTGATTCCTATTATCCATACTTACATTATATGAAATAGATCTTGCCTCAGGTGCAGAAGTAATTTCTGTTTGTACCCTTTCAAACACGTTCGGGGGCCTCCGTGGTGGCGTAGGCACCACACCATGAAGCATCCTCAACCACTGCAGTACAAGTTTGATCCCTGGCCGGGGAGGTGACACTCATGGTGCAGCAGACTTTTCCTGCCTCACCTGCTGCTCCCCTCAGCAGTGTGTTTCAGTCAATCTGCCTGTTCTGTTCCCATGCTGTCTCTGGTGGGTCCTCTCACCACCTGCACCTCTGGCCTGTACCCTAGTTATTGTATGCATAAATAAATAAATGAAATGATAAAACATGTTCAAAAGAAAATAGTAATCTCTGTTACATTGGGCATAGCAACAATGGTCTTCCTCCTCTCTTATCTTTTCTTTATGTCCTCTCCTCTCCCTTAATCCAACAATCTGAGAGTCTGTGACAGGGAGAGATGAAATTCAAAGCTCAAAACTGAAAATATAGTCACATGCCACTTTAAAATGAAATAACATTCAAGGTCCTTCATGTGGATGTTTCTTTGAAATGTATAATATGCAAATAATTTGTAATAGCAGTAGGTGTTTTCTGATCACATTCATTCATTATATTGGTTTTTGATCAGCTGTTTCCTGTCATCACAGAAATTTGAGTGACACTTCTATCTCCTGAGACCACTCTGCCTTGGGATTTTTGTTTGAATGGTGAAAATGTGTGTACTGTAGCTCTAAATTCAAATTCCTTATGAATAATATTGGAATGGAATATCAAACAAACCACCCACATAATGTCCTCAAAAATATAATTATGAGTGTTTGTGTTGTATTTGATGCAAGAATTATCATTATCAATTGCTAGAATAATAGGTTGCAAAACATAAAATTGATTTGCTATTAAAAGCACTGCATTTGATTCTGTTTGCTCTTCCTTAGCAACATAGGTATTTATGGACATTTAATGTTAACCTATACTTCATAATAATCTCATTAATTTCTTCAAAAGTTGTTCTGAGAATTTCATTGTAATTTCATTACTATTATATATCATTTTGGAATGTTATGTCATCCAAGACAAAATCTATCTCAGTGTAGTTTTATAGATATTTGCTTTCTCTTTTTGCTTTTTGGCTCTGTAACATTTTCTCAGTTTATATTTTGTATTGTATTTTTTTGTTTGAGTTTTCAAACTTGAGCCTATAGACAACCGTATTGAAAATGCTTATTTTTTTGTCTGAAAAATCACCCAGGTTTTTTTGCTATTGATGCTCTTCACTCACATAGCTCTCTAGTCATCTCAGATTCTGTTGCTACTCATTTGTTACTCATTTGGAAACCTGACCTACTGGGAGACCTTTGGTGCTGTGCTGCCTGAAAATCTTTTTAGGATGATTAGTGTTGGAGGGAGAGGGATAAAATACACATTTCAAGAGTTACCCCAACTAGTCATTCATCTGTAATACAAGTTCCCTTCTAAGGACTTTTACTTTACCTCCTTACAAAAGATCAAATACCTCTCCAGATAATCCTACAGATAACAATATTACATGCTGGGATTATTAATTTTCACTTCTATAGCATCCAGTAGATTATAATTGTAGAGAGATTAAGATTTCCACTCTAGGCATATAACTATATAATGTTAGAACAAAATTATAATTGAGAAATGTA
Source organism: Galemys pyrenaicus (assembly GCA_019455555.1). Classification (NCBI taxonomy): domain Eukaryota; kingdom Metazoa; phylum Chordata; class Mammalia; order Eulipotyphla; family Talpidae; genus Galemys; species Galemys pyrenaicus. The sequence continues at coordinate 2,595,893 of JAGFMF010011523.1, forward strand.
GTTTTTAGAAGATAACTATTTGAAGTTATAACAACATATTTAAATTAATTTTTCTTGATTAGAGAGGAGAATTTTGGGGATCAAAATTGCATTTCAAATATTTCACTTGCATATATTTCTAATATTTACTTTTAAAGAACTTGTGGACATGGGAAATTAATGGGAAAAGATGCAAACAGATCATATTACCATTACAATGTGAATGTGAAATCAATGGGAAAAGATGCAAATAGATCATATTACCATTATAATGTGACTTTAAACTCCTTTGAGTTGGAAAAATGGGATTTTATTTTAAGTATTTTTAATAAATCCATTCCTGTTTAGTTTACATAATTTGGGGACATAGGAAGGGGCTCCTCATATACATAACAGGCTATACTACTTATGTGCCTTCTCTACCAAATGTCATTGATTATTTATTTTCACACATATTAATGGATTTCAAAATATTGATAGATTCTGTAGGGAAAAAGGATAAACTTGACATAAGTATATATGGGTATCTCAACTGTCAAAATTCTTGAGCAGAATTAAGATAAAGTAATAAAAATATAATCCTTTGTCTTTAGAAGTGAATTTCTGACATAACTAAGCATGTAAAATTGTACACTAAATTTTGAGCATCTCTAGATAATTTATATCTTAGATTTTTACTAGTCCTTTAAGCAATTTTTTGTTGAATTAATAGCTGTTTTATTAAATGTTATTTTCTTTATATTTATAATGATTTATTCATTTTTATCAAAGAAATATGGAACTACAACATTACATTAACTTGAGGCATTCATCAATAAGACTTAATGTTATTGTCACAGTTAAATTACCAAAACTACCCTTCACTATACCATTGCCCCTTCTTTCTACCCACCCCTACTTCCCCATTAGGTTTTCATGAAGACTAATAGATCTTGTAGTTGTAGGTTTATTATTATTATTGTATTTATTTAGTTCATTCATTTGTTTGTATTCCTTAGGTACAACATATTAGTGAAATTATATGTCTTCTTTTTCTGTCCAACATTTCTCTAAACATAATTATTTCTAGAATCATCTATGTTATTGCAAATGGCAGGGATTCTGCTTTCTGGGTTTTTTGGTTTTTGTTTTTTATATAGCTGAATCAGATAACTTAGGTTTGGATCCATTATATAAATGGTGTAGGCCACACAAATACCTGAGTAAAATGATTAATGCTCTGCTTTAGGTGAGCCAAAATCTAGAAAATCAAAAATCAACTACCAAACTGGTAGACAATGAGGCAAATGAATTTCTATTACAGTTTAGGATGAAATTCTATTGTTAATTATAAATTGCAATATCTATTAGGCTTGCATTTCATTGCCTGTGTTAGAAGTGTATCAAGGTGATACACTACTTCAGTTTTGTAGTTTCTTAAAAAATAATTATGATGCATATTCTCAGTTTTATATGTAAGCATACATAGACATGGGCTCTAAATGATGGTGCAGGGAGTTGGGGAAGAGCACTGTGGGGCTATCTGCAGGCACTACAGCATGATTTTGATACTTGGCCAAGAAGGTTACCCACATGGTGGGCAGACCTCTCCTGTCTCCTGCTGTTACCCTCAGCAGTGTTTTTCAGTAGATCAGCCTGTTCTGATGTCTGGTGACTCCTCTCAACCCCCAAACCTCTGGTCTTGTATGCATAATGGATACATCTTAAAAAATAATAATAAAACAAAATGCCTAAAACTACATACCTAAAACTAACTTTGATAGATGAAATTGATTTTAATAGAAGAAAGAAGTAAACATTGTCATAAAGATAGTACAAGTTCTAAATCAGAATAATTGCATATCAACTTACTCTTTCATCTTTTAAAAAAAAGCTCAGTAATTCAAAAGGTTACATTTCTTAAAAAAATAGTTGTTTTCAAGTATCAAGGCACCACATTTTAAACTTTCATGATTTATTTGATGAAAATGAAAGACATTTTAGAGGGGAACATTTTAGAGTCTCTTGAAAGTCTTGTCTTTAATGATCAGTATAATTGTTTAGAAAATTATTAATGTTGTATAAGTTACTGCCATTGGCCTTTTAAAAGTGATTTTGACTTATTTGATTGTTTTTTTTTTAAGATTTATTTATGCATACGAGAGTTGGGGTACAAACCGACATGTGGGGATTGAGAGGATTCACCAGAGACAGAGTGGGGAGCTAAATAGGCAGATCTACTGAAATACACTGCTGCGGGGAGCAGCGGGCCAGGCAGGAGAGGTCTGCTGCACCATGTGGGTTAACTCCCTGGTCTGGGTTCTAACTCCAGCTGTAGTAGTTGTGGATGCCTTCATTGTGCTATGACTTAAACACTTGCAACACCAGGGAGGCCTTGACTGTTTTTTTTTAAGAACATACTTTGAATCACAGTATTAGTCCCACTATATGCAATTATGTTGTGTAGTTTCTTAAAAACAGAAAAAAAAAATAAAAATAGCATCTATTCATAGAGCTGTTTGTAATTTCAGCTATTCTGAAACTTAGATGTTAAAACATTTATGAAAATCCTTACCTAGATTTGGCACATCCAAAATTAAATATACGGAGGCATTTTCTTTAAAAATATAAATTTTATTGGAAATTAAAATAAAAATACAAATTTAATAATAAAATAAATTGTATTATGTATGTTTCTAGAGAAGTGGAAAAATCTGTAATTACAGAATTCACTTTATTATTTTTAAAATAGTTTGTTTTTGCATAGAAGAAATAGGGTACAGACCAGAATTATTTGGGGTGAGAGGATTCACCAGAGACAGAGTGGGGAGCAGAAAAGGAAGGTCTTCTGAAATATACTGCTAAGGGGAGCAGCTGGCAAGACAGGAGTGGTCTGCTGTGCCATGTGAATTGGTTCCCTAGCCAAGAATCAAACTCAGGGCCATGCGATGTGCCTTTGCAGTGGTAGCACTGACACTTAGCCCCTTGACCACTGAATTCACTTTAAGAACTTAGTAGTTTGTCAAAAATTTTACCCTAGAGCATAATATATTCTCATTTTAATGAATATATGTTAATTTACCAAATTCTATAGGTTATTTTTTTCACCTCTAATGCCAAATGTCCTATTTTTCAGTCTAAACTATTCTTATCATTCCAATGTTTATTTATGGCAATAATAAAAATAATATAGAAAGTATTCTAGAAAGAAAACTTATGGTCTCAGACCACTGGAGGATAGCAACTTCTGGTGATTCAGCTCCCAGAGGTTAGGGAAGTGAAGGAAGAGCTTCCCTTGGGATAATCTGTCTTTCCTTTGAGGTCTTTGACTATAGGGAAGGATCCAAAGGGAAAAGTCAACACCAAGACTAATAGTTTAGATGACAGTGAACACATGATTGACTAGAACATTTTGTTTTAATGATTTAATTTAATAAAATATCCAAGGAAATGCACTTGGAATATTAATATATTTTGTTTAGGTAACTGAATTATTACCTGTTAGTCTTTTCAATAAGGGGATGAAGATGATTCTAAAATCTTAACAATTAAAAAAAAATTAATACAATTTACTTGGAAGAATTGTGGTATAAATGTATCTCAAAGTATAAAACATTAAGAAAAAAATTATATTTCATTTAATTTTGCTCCTATAGTGCTATACATGAATTAAATATTTTTTATACTAACCATTATTCTCTCCTTCCCTCTCTCATAGGTGAGTAACTGAAGGTTAAAATCTGAATTCCTGCATATGAAGTATTATATTCTTTTTTATTAGTGCCCTGTGGGTAAGTAAAGAAACAAATTTAACTTAAGTATTAAATTGAATAATGACTCAGAAAGAGATATAAATTGTGTGAGCTATGGAACTCTATCTGTGGAAGTCATGATCAAATATTTAAGAACTATCAACATTTGAAGGTAGATACATGAGCATTGAGGGAGGAACTATTTTTTTCTTATTCTTCAATTCTTTAATTGTGCCCTTCAGTACTAGCGAATAAGTCAACTGGAATTATTTACATCCAAGTACCAGCAACAAATTTTATATAACATTTTGATTGGATGCATTTCAAATGCAACATTATTTTAAAAATATAAACAGACATACAATTTTGATAACTTCACTATTAGAAATGAAGAGTCTATACAAATATCTACAATTTAAACATAAGGTTGACTTTACAAAATCAAGAAAAATCTTTAATATTTATATTTTAAATCTGGACAATATGATGAATGTAATTTTTAACCAACATTATATTATCTGTATAAACAAAATCATATATATTTAGCTCTAGCTTAATGTTTAAGAACAAGATTTTAATGTATGAGTGAGTCAGTCCATTTATAAAATGCTATTAGAAAAACTTGAAATTATTTTATTACAATGTTTTATAGCTTTATGTCTTTGAGAAAGTATCTTTATAGTATAAATGAGATTTCCTACATAATCACAGGATGCTACTTATGAAGAATTTTTTTCCTTTTTCTACCTTAGTAATATTTATAAAATATTATTTAAGTATAACAGTAACTACATGAGTTTTGCTATCAAATTTAAGTAAAGTATAAATATAAATATTTAAAATTTTGACTAATTTTTATGGTGCTTTTTGAATATATTTTTAGACATGAAAATGTGTGGAAAGTAAATGGGATCTTTTCTCAAGGTTCACATTTATGATATGATGTTTCTTGTAATTATAAATTACTTTTAACATGATAAAGGCTTTTTCTTTAAATAATCTACTTATGATAGGACAGTGTATTTATTTTAGTTTATGAAAATTATCTGTAAAGGTCATAAAACTACTTTAATGGAATGTGTATTAGTGCTATCATATCTCGACTTCTGGCATAATATTTATCGTCTGTAAAATATTTAATTAGATCAACACCAATAACATTCAATCTCATCAACTAGCTTAATGGCTATTATTTGGAGGCAATTAATATGATAAAATTAATAATTTGGGGGTATGGTCTAATAGGAAATGAGTCTTTGAGTTAGGGATAGCATTCTCTTTGGACAAAATTACCTAACAGGTTATTTCATTTCAGACTAAGTACTTTCAGAATATTTATTTTCTCAATCAGCTAGGACACCTACTAAAAACATGAAAGTCTTTGTTTTAAGTGATATGCATGTGGGTTTTTTGTTATGGTTTTGTTCTGAAAATTTTTGTTATGTTTCACAATAGTTACTTATAAACACTATAACAATCAGAACTCGATGAGTAGCATGGGTTTTGATTATATGAAAACGCTAAGTAAGTGTTGGCATGAACCACTTTGGTTATTTGAGAATGAATTACTGGGCATTGGTGTGCTTATTTATAAATTCAATAGATTTAATTTGTACTTGATTGACAGAGAACCAAAAATAAAATTTTACTAAGTGCTATAAACCTGAGACTATCACTTCTCTGTAATATCAACAAAGCTCTAGAGCTTAGAAAACAATGGAATACTGAAAAGCAGATTTGTCTGGATGTGGTCTAGACCATTCACTGTAGAGGAAATACATGATTTCAGAGACTACTCTGGCTTTATGAAAAGAAATATTATGAGTAACGAATTAATCTAGGTGTTATCAAATGCTGGTCTGAGTTTCCCTTAGTCAGAAAAAGGAAACAATTTGAGAAGAATGAAAGTAATTTGTCAACAAAATCAGAGTAGCAGACTTGTGTCTGAAAGACTACCATTCTGATCTTAGCAGAGGGCAGGGGTGTTTATCTAGAGTTACAAGGGAGTAAAGGGGGACTGGGCAATGGCCTGCATTTTTATCCTTGCAACTGGTTGATTCCATCTTGCTTTCACCATGTCCTGGTGGTAAGCAATTCAGAATGCTATTGTCCTAAAGGTTCTCTCTTCCCTCAGAATGAAAGAAAACAAAGTTGTTAAGCTTCAAAGGTAAACAAGGTATCTGATGGAACAGATATATTTCCTTCATTCATGTTTCATAGTCACATGTTTTTTAAAGAAAACATGAAGTAGAAATGTAATAATCAGAATTTTGTTCTCTGTAAGACTTTTCATTTGATACTTTAAACCATTAAACAAAATGTATTTGACTTGCACTATAGACTTCAGAATAAATTGACCAAAAGATTTAAGGGAACCAAATAAGGATCAAGGAAAGGAATAAGAACAACAACAATAATAACAATAAGAAAGAAACAAAAACCAAAAATGAAAAGACAAGGACAAACTGGGGATACTTGGTGGGGAGGGAAGAGGGCAAGGGTGGAGGGCAGATGGGAACACAGGGACTGGTGTTATGGTGATGGGGAATACATGACAATTACAATTGATGTCAAATATATGTAAATTTTTTTAAAAATTATATAAAAAAAGAAATATAAAAAATGAGTATTAATCATTCAGTAAGCATCAGTTGATCAACAAAACCTAACTGATCAAATACTTAGGTTAATAATGCCTTTGGATAATATTACTAAAATTATTAAGTATATTTATGTTGTTTTTATTTCTACTATAACACAATATCTATTTTTACAATTTTCATTTTCAAATTTGCAAAAAAACAAATGTGGTTTTAGCTATATGGCTGAATTTATTGCAATTCTATATTTCTGGAGAATTTTATTCTGTGAGTTAAATGTGAGAGAAATCTACTGTATTAGTAGATAACTAGTAAACAATGTTCTTGAAAATGCCAATTTCAGTAACATGGAAGGAGTTCCAAAGAATTATACTAAGCAAAATAAGCCAGAAGGAAAATGATAACGATCAGCTGGTTTCACTTATATATGTGATATAGAGGAAGCAAAAAAAGGATCAGACAAAGAAAAACCCTGGAAAGTGACCATAGATCTGGGACAGCCAGGAAGGGGGAGGGGTAGAGACAGGAGTACTTACAGGGAGAACATAGGAGACTATGGTGATGGGCTATTGGTGCTTTGGTCATGATGAAATCTGAGTAGAGAATCCATGTACTGTTCAAAAATTAACAACAATGTAAGAGAAATTACTTCATTTAAAAATAAATTTTTAAAAATTCAAATTCCAGTCACTCTCTCTAAATCTTTTTCTTTTTAAGTGTGTTGTGAAACACACTAAATAATAGCAGGACCACCTGATATTAATAGGAAAGCTGCATGCCTAACATAATATGCTTTAGACAAATCTCATTTTTTATAAGTTCAGGAAATCATAAATTCAATTTGAATATTTCTTCTGTAAAATTTGGGGATTAGATGATAGTTTACGTAAAGTTTGTTCCGTGTTCCCATAAAGTTGTGTAAACTTTTGAGGCATGAAGTTTTTCTACATAGACTCTTTTAGTACCTGGATAAAATAAATTTTGGCAAATCAGATTAAGACATTTGAGTTTTCTCTTTTAAGTTTAATGTGTTTCTTTTTGTGGCTACTGTTGCTTTGTATTTTTTATTTTTGTTTTGAATACTGGAGAAGTTTGTTTTTGAACAGAGTGAGAGTTTGCCCTATTCTCCCCACTTTTTAAATTACCTTGATTTTATTCTGAAAATATAAACTTCATTGTTTAAGAAAATATGATGAAATTCACATGTCAGCTTTTCCAAAATATATATTCATTTACTGTGTTGATTCTATAGACTACATATTAAGAAGTAATAATGATCAAATTTTGAAATATTGAATACATTTTGAAAAGATTAAAAGTCATTAGGAAGTAGTTGATAGTGACTTTTTAATCCTCAGAAGATTTAATTTATTCTTTACCTTAGGAGATGTTCAGGTTTTAATATTACCATTTAAAATACTGTTGTAATTTAAAACAAAAACAAGGTCAGAGTCTAAATGAGATGGTATAAAATCATGCCTATGGCAATTCAAATATCTGCTGATCCTTTATAAAAAAATTATTAGTTGATACTCAATATTTAGTCAATATTATCCCAACCCTCACATGGTTATATCATTCTTTATGTTTTAGTGCTGAAATTCAATACATATAAATATTCAAAAGGTCAAAAATACAGTATGTCAGTGATCTTCTTTTGTTAGATCATTAGAAGTCAGTCAGGGAAGCAGGCAGAAGCAGGAAGCTCCTCAGAGAGGAGGGCAGTTCTTTAAGCTAGCCGACTTTATATTGGCAGTCCCAAGGAGATCTCTCTCCAAGGTCTGAGCCCCGAGTAACTAGGTTACAGAGTATATATTGATTAAAGAAAGGGGCACATTCATTTGGGATGCATGAATCAGGATGGGTGTGGCCTTGAGAGTTATCAATTATTTCCTGAAACTCTATATAGGCTTTGTCCCAATAGCTAATCAACAGGTCAGCCTGACATTTTCCACTTCACTTTTACTTGGACGACTCATTATCTGTATTCAAAATTAATATATATTGTAAAAGGTGAAATTAATGCATCTAACAATGTATTAAGATATCAATAAAATAAGATAAAAACTCCATTAGTTTTGAGAAATTCACATCAAAGGAATTACACCCACTCAGAAAAAAGAATAGTCCTGAACAGGTCTCCCTGGTGGCGCAGTGGATTGAGTGCTGCACCCTGAAGCAACCTCTGCACAGCAGCACGAGTTCCATCCCTGGCCAGGGAGGGGATCCACATGGCAAGGCCACAGTCCTTTCTGGCTTTGCCCACTGCTCCCCTCAACAGTGTATTTCAGTCAGTCTGCCTGTTCTGCTCCCCACTCTGTCTCAGATGAATCCTCTCACCTCCTGTGACTCTGACCTTTACCCTTGCTCTGGTATGCATAAATAAATCTTAAAAAAAAAAAAGTAGTCCTAAACCATCACAAATTCACAAATAAACATATTTAGAGAGAGATTTTCAGTTAAACAAAAGGAAATTGATTATGCAGAAATATTTTTTTGATGTAACTTCTGTTTCTTCTATATTTCAATATATTGCACATATCTGATTTTAAAGTTGTTAAAATAGTTCTGTATTATTTGTGTATGAATAATTTGTGTAGAGTTCTACATACAGTTCAATCAAAAACACTGGCATATATATGGATGTGAATATATCTATATTTATATATACAGATATTACTTATGCATATTGGGTTTTTGTAAAATTTCTAAGTTCACATCAGGATAAAAATGTAACATATGTTATACTACTAGCATTTAGATATTGACTACCTGATTAGAAGTTTGATTCTAAACAACTGTCATTCATTTATAGTACTATTGTCATGTGGTGCTTCTTTATTACTTAAGTTACTAATTACTTATCTAAAAGTAGTAATATTTTCTATTTGTAGACTATGCGGTTCAAATTGATTTTGCATATATTATCTCACTTGATCCTAAAAGAGGGAATTTGTTCATTAAATGAGCCAGATGGAGAGTGGAACCAGAGTGTTCAGCCATAACTAATGTCCCCTCCAACCAAGGTGAATAAAATAAATGGTAGGAACCTATGTGTAATAAAGGGAAAAATCAATGTCTCCAGTTAAAATTGAATTAAAATTTTTAAGAGACCCACTATTCTCTTGATATACTTTTCATAACCTTTTCCTCCTAGCTTAGTTACTCTAAGAAGAAAATTTAGATTCCAGTTTATTCTAATGGATCAGACCCATTCTTCTTATTCTTATTGCTGTTATTTAAATATTTAATAAGCAACTATTTATAGCAAAAATATTATGAAATTGATTACTTAAATCCCAAACATACTGTGAATTCCTTTCTCTAACATCTTACAAAATAAAGAAGTGATATAATACAATATTGCTAAAGATCATAAGCTAAATTTATTTTTTACACTGAAGAGTAGTAATCTGAGTTTTATATGTTAAGAAAAACTATTCTACTCTATACTAAAAATTTATTTCATTGTGAATATAAAAGTCATATTATCTTTAAAAGATCAGATACATAGCTAATCATACTGACCGCTTTTTTAGGTTTTTTTTTTTGTTTTATGTAACAAATAGAGTGGCAAAAATCTCAGCAACATGCTTAATGGGAGGATAATGTCTCTCTTGGGTCCTTTTGAATAAAGAGAAGTAAAACCTCAGCCAAAAACCTTGTGCAGTAAAGGCTTTAAAATAAATATCGATTGAACTTCTTCTGGCTTACCTTATTTAAACCAAATATGCAAATAGTTGTGCTAACTCATATTTGACAGCTTCAGATTAAGTAACATTATGTAAAATAGAATTAATTCTTTTTAGTTGACCCAGCAAAAAAGAAAAAAATATATTGTCAAAACATATTTCACAGCATTACTTTTGACTATGTTTATAGCATTTTCACTGTTTTCTCATTAGCAATTATTTCTCACATTCTAAGATATGATTTAGAGCAATAATGCATTTATATATCTTCAGATATAATTTAGTGTTTTCTTCTAAAGGCTGCTGTTCCTAGATTACCTCGTTTAGAGGACCACAGCATAATCAAAGATTTTTGAGGTCATTGATTCAGTTATAGCTATTTGTTGAGTAAGTGTTTACTCCCATACTCATTACCATCTTATTCTAAAACATGGACTTAGTAATAAATGTAAATAAACTGATCATTCTTTACAAAGTCAGGACACAAATATTGGAGGAAGAAAGGAAGAGTTAGGGAGCTTATAAGGAAGTCACAGTGGACAAAAATATGCATACTTCTTCAATTCCTGCTCTCTCCTTTGAAAGGAGTTAAGGGGATTAGGTCTACATGCCCTTATAGATGTTTATATGTAATATCTTTTTCAAAAGTAATCTCTACCTAACCTTCAGAGTACCTCTCCTGACTTACTCTTGTCAAAATGAGTATTTTGGCATGGTATATTTCTGTTTCCTTAAATATAAGGAATGGTTTGATGTTTTTACCATAGCAAGTGTATAAATTAAATTCATTTTACTTTATCTGTTTAACAAAAACAATGACAGGAAAAGAGTATTTACTGTACAGTCAAATATTTCCATATGATTAGTCACAAACAGGAATGTTACCAGGAAAATGAGACCATTCTCTACATAACTAGGGAAATCCAAGCAACCATGAGGTAGTTGCCATTTGAATCATCACAGAAAAAAAGACAGTCCCAGAGTGCTTTTCATAAGAATGGATCAGTGCTGTGTAGTTCAAGATCATGCAACAAAACCATAGAACAGCTGGAGAATTAAGTTGGTGTAAATGAGAATTCAGCCTCAGGCTTTCCTTTTCATCTTTCAACTCTGCACACAATTGCGCCTCACTAGGGGGTCTTCCTTATAATTGACCTCCTAGAGGTCATTTAGGGTAAATGCTATTCCAGTCTCTCCTTTTACTTATGCATTTAGCTCTCATATTTGCACTTGCATACAAATATGGCTATAATATATTAAGAAACCACAATGCAAGCAATGTACTGGATGCTTTAAATGCATTGCATTTTTTTTTTTTAAAGATTTATTTATTTATGCACACAAGCACTGGGGTACAGGCCAGAGGTGTGGGGAGGGGTGAGAGGATTCACCACAGAGAGCAGGGAGCAGAACAGGCAGATCAACGGAAGTACACTGCT
>JAGFMF010011523.1:2609567-2620056 GCA_019455555.1 Galemys pyrenaicus
GTCCAAGACCAAAAAGTAAGCACAGTTTCTTCACATGTCCCTCTGCTCCACGTGCCTCCTCCAGGTCTCCTTGCTGTTCTCCATCTTCCTTTCTTCTCTCTTCTCTGCAGAAATCGTCTTCTCCTCAGCTCCACCCACTTAGGGCGGAACCAGGATTTTGGAACTTCCCCTTTTCCTGGGACCACCCTGTTACAAAATAATATTTAAGATATTTAATATTAACTACAACTTTACATTTAAATAAAATAAAATTATTTTTCTTGCATTATATACTTCACAATTGGGTTTTGAATTAGCTTAATTTACCCCTATGAACTCCAACATCACTCACGTTTATTCATTTAACAAATATTTGTTCATACATGGATTTTTAGTAATTGCCTCCTATGAGCACATTAATAAGTTAGTCCATAGATTTGTATATTCACTGTCTCCATGTAAGAATGAAATAAGTAAATAATAAAATTTAATCAGAAGCGTGTCAAAAATATAATAGAAGAAATGTCCATCTAAAATTACTTATAATCTATAATTTGATGATAAATAAAATATTTTGTGGAAATATGGCCCATTGGCCTAAATGTAAACATGTGATAAAAGTTTTTGTAGTCTTCATAAATCAACTTAAACTTGATGGATAAAGACTAAAAATTAGCCTGATGTTGCAGCAGGAGATAAAATAGCATTAATACTTAAAAAAAAAAACTCAATTTGTAGCAATATTATTCAGATGAAAAATGTTTATGCCTATTTAATCTTTGCTACCACATAGTATAACTGAACATGTCTTGCCATATTATATTGTGAGGCAAAACAACCTGCCATTACTAATTATTTCTTATAATATTATAATTTAATATTTTCATTAGTAGTTGATTTAATTTTATTAGATCAAATATTCTGTTCCCAAACACAGTTATTACTGTGATTTATATTTAGACCAGGCTTGAATTTTAACAGTTTTTCAAATTTAGCTAATTCTAAATAGCTGTAATCTGAATTAAGATAAAGTGAGTTAATAACAGTATAAGAAACTTATTGGCTAGCCTCTTCAGAATATTCACAATTCATAATGAAAAGAAATCATGCTTTTAGAAAGCAATTCTCATCATTTTCAAACAGGGGTAAAAACAAACAGGGCATTTGATGGCTTTAATATCTAGTTAAGTCATGGCTGAATAAATTATTTTCCACATTAATTTACTCAATACTGTCTTAATTTTATTTTACATCAACAGAGAATGTTTTTCTTTTTCTGCTGGGACAAAAAAATTTCATGACCCATTAGAAACCAAAATAATATATCGCAGGTCTACTTTCTCATAGGTTAAAATGCACAAAGATCACATCATAAATTTTTAAAAGTCTATATAATTTAAATTTAATATTTGGTGTGTTTTTTAATCTCATTTGTTCAGTCCCTCTAGAAGTATACAAAGAGATAATTGAAAATTTTTAATGGATTAAACAGACATTCATGATTAATTTATTCAGAGTTATTAACTCTAATTCTCATTCAGGTTACTTACCAATGGAACACGAAAGTTAACTTGAAAAGAAAAAAAAAAGTGATCCTCTCTAAAGGATCCTCATTAAATTGCTAATGAGTCCTATAATCACCCTATTGACAATCATATAACAATTTAAATAAAATGAATTTATTGCATCTGATGCCACCAAATAATTTTGTAATAATGAAAAAGAATTAATATGTGAGAATGAGCTTGATGTGATTTTATTCCAATATTGGATGCCAAGATTTCCATAGTTTTTTTTGACATGTTTTACTTCTGTATGGAGATTTGAAAAGTAATAACAAATGTTAGTAAAAACTTACTGTATAATAACTAATATAGTTATGTCTTTAATCATATTACCTAACACTTGCATGTTGCTTCCTATCAAATGTTATATCTTTGTTTCATATTGTGACCATGAAATAATCAGACTGCAATATATTGAGAAGGATATTAGTAATCATGAGCTTGTTCTACTGACAGAGGTCTGATCTCAGGTGTGTTCCAAAAACTTCAGGGTGTAGGGGAGTTTTAAAGAACCCGGCAGGAATTGGTCTGAACTTTTGCCAATTGTTAAATCTCTTGGATTTGTTCTTCAGTCCTTTTGTCTGTCAATATTGGTGGGTAAATACCTTCAGATAGAATGTACCATTGTTGGATGATGTATTATCACATCTAGCAGACCTTCTCTGGGGTTTTTGTAGGCTACAAAAACAATTCTTTGGAGACTGAATTGCTGAATCAAGTGGTTTAAATTTTACCAAGAAGTCTCAGCATGTCAGTTACAAATGAAATGTACTCTTTGACTTAAGATGAGTTCTATAATGTATATCACTACAGTCAATATCATATGTGCTGAGGTAGGTGATATTAATGTCATACATTAAACAGGGAAATAATCACAAAGAGTTAAATGCTACTCTATCTCAGAGAATCTGAGTCCAGAACCTGTCATCTCCATGTCTGTCGGTGATGTTAATTTCAACTCATTTGTGAAGAAAACATCCACTCACAGCAATATCTTCTCTAGTGTCTGTGCCTTCTGCTGACTGCTGTTAGTTCTCAAAATCAGGCTGCTAACAAAAAGAAAACATGACATGTAATTTAATGACTTCATCATTATGTAAAAATGCTATCACATTTAGGAGCTAAAACCGTGCAACTTCTTCAGTATCATGCAAGCCCATATGTTAAGATATGTTATATACAAAAAGTGATAAAATTTGATCTCCATGGGGGTTATAGAAGTCCTTTATGGCTAAAAACAAAGCAAAATGAAGAAAAAAATAAAATAGAACATATATTCTCTAAAGAATGTCATTCTGTATATAAAGTTTTGTCCAATAACATTAAAACTAGTTTGTCTTTAGATATTAGTTGCAGAATATTTATTTTCCACTTAAGACTTGGATACACAACTGCACTATGCCCTATCAATATATATACAATAGATGCATGATTGCAGAGGAAATATATGCAAATGTGTTCATACATATTACTTTCTTTAAAATCAAAGTTATTGTGTGATTATGATCAGACTTTAGGAAATCAAGTTAAATTTTCTACTCACTGAAGCTTACATTCCTTGCAAAATTCTGTAGTTTAGTTCCTTGATGACCACCCTATTCTATCCCCCCTTTTATTATTGATTCTCTTGGATTCCTTTAAAAGTTCATTTTTCACCGTTCCCTGTTCCCTGCAAGGCAGCATCAAAGATCTATTTGTAGTTCCCTCAATCTTCCTTTATCGCTTACTCTCCCCTGCCTTTGCACAGGATGCCTTCTGCCTATAATGTTTTTCTGTTTGTTGAACTGATGAAATCCTAGAACTTTTAATATCCACTATAAATCTTCTCATGTCCTCAAAGTTCATTTCTTCCTTTTCTTTGTTGCATAGCATAATATACTTCTCAAACTGAACTAAACTTACTGTATGACCTACAGTTTCCCTAGAAGTAAATTTGGAATAAGGATACTGCATGACTCAGTCCTGTCAAGAAATAGATTGCATAATTTGAAGAATCAAATAGTATTTGAGGGGAATTAAGTAAGAGTTTCATTCATAAATGTGGAAAGAATGTCATGAGACTTAGGAGAACAAAACAATACAAAGTTAGTGATTATAGGAGCATGTTGAGTCTGAAAAGGCTAGAAGAGGAACAATTTGTGAAATGTAATACAGAGAAAGAGGGAGTTGTTTGGAGAGTGTTATGTAGTAGGACCTCTGGTTTTGATGGAGAAATGTGGCAGCTAAAGAAATAAATTCTGTGATGTTTTCTTTTTCTTCTCCTTCCTTATTTCCAGATCATGGTCACTGCTGAGTCTCACCCCATAGTCAGGTCAGCCTCCAGGACTTAAAGTTCTTTGAGAAGGGCAAAGATGCTTTTCCTAGCTTACTGAAGTTTTAAAACAAACACTGAAGTCTAATTGAAACTCACATTACAAATATTATTTTAATTTGTGTATACTTTTAATTTACAATAAATACCTTATTCAAATTTTCAAGTGTTTACTGTTGACAGTAAATAGTAACAACATGTATTCGATAACCTGAAAGAAAATCTTAACCACCTTCATTGCTTGCATTCTTTCAGTCTCCATATGCAGTTTCTTTAGCTTGGCATTTAAAGTAGATCTGATATCAGACTACCTGGGTCTGAATTTTGTAAGGCTGTCATTAGCTTATGATGCTTTTGAGCAAATCAGAATAAGCTTCCTGTCTTTAGGTGATAGATATACCATGATTTGGTTACTGGTGCATGAGCTGGATTTCAGCCGAGCTGGATTTCAGCCGAACTGAAACCATAGACAATTACCCTTGTAGAATTCAAAGTCACGCACAATGTTCCAGAAACCATCGTTTTACCACTTTATATCTGGGTGATTTACTTTAACCCTTCTACAATTCTATTTTCTTTCTTCCCCCTCCCTCTTCTTTGTCCTCTTCCTTTTGCTCCTCCTCCTCCTTCTTATTTTAAAATAAACTTGATAGTGCTTACCTTACTGGATCCTTGTTAGAAATAAATGAGGGGTTATAGATAAATATCTTAGAAATGTTGTGGTATCTATTAAACACTAAAGACATCATTTCACATTCAGAATATATCTCAATCTTCTTCATATCTCTACTGCTAATGCACATTATTATGTTTACTCTAATAATAAGTCCTTTTTAGCCTCCTCTTTGGCTTTTTCCTTAATTCTAATCCTAATACCTCACACAGAGAAATACTGTATATGCTGTTTCTATGTCACCACATATTTAATAATGTTAACTGATTATTATCATAAGTACATTTCTAGAAAATATGCTCTCAATATAATAGAAATTATGAAAATACCAGCCACTAAAAAAATTCTAAATTATACAGAAGGAAATATAAAAGCTTATTCCTTTTCTACTTCATATTCCTATTCCAATGCTCATTCAATATCTCTCTCTCCACTGGATTCTCACTATGCAGCCCTCCTCCCCTGCAATTCCCAGTTAGCACTTCTCACACTCTCTGTGCACTTCTACTTCACAGTTTCTCTCATAGCACTTTTTTTTTTGGTCAGGATAACTCTCTTCCATTTTTATACCATTGCTCTGTCATTCATAGTAGCATCTCCCAACAAGGATGTGTCATTTTCATCAGCCTGAAAGATAAAATAAAACTTACAGATCAGCAGTAGCTGTAGGATTGAAAGTCTGCATTTATGAGCTAGATAAAGCTTTTATGAGGTATATAAATCTGCTGGAGGAAATGCACCTGTAGAAACTAAGCAAGGACTCCTATGCAAAAAGCTCTAACTCTGAGACCAATAGCCTAAGTTAAACCAATAGAAAATGAATTTTTAGAAATTGACTTTCTATAAAATATTTCTAACCCCCCAGTAAATTGTTGAACTCCTGCAATTATTCAATTATTGTTATCTTCACACTTTCAGAAATCTCATGATT
Source organism: Galemys pyrenaicus (assembly GCA_019455555.1). Taxonomy (NCBI): domain Eukaryota; kingdom Metazoa; phylum Chordata; class Mammalia; order Eulipotyphla; family Talpidae; genus Galemys; species Galemys pyrenaicus. The sequence goes on from JAGFMF010011523.1 coordinate 2,615,027, forward strand.
TACAAGGTTTTTTTTTTTATGCTCAGAGTCGAATTTTGATTAAAACCAAGGTCTGTAGATTATAAAGTCTCATTATAAATATGTTAAAAGCTTAACTGTCTGTTTAGCTCATACATCTGTGTTGTAACTATGTTGGTTGCTCTGTTGATTTTCTGATGTTGAACTGATAAAAATAATATTTCACTACATTATAAAAACATTCATTTTCTATGGTTTAACTTTGATTTTCTTCTGTCACTTAACTGTGTGTAAAAATAGATGTATTTGTATCAGAATTTACTTTAAAAACACTCTTCTGAAACCATATTTCATTTTACCTGCATTTACAGAAGATTCACCATATGTCAGACAACATTTTGAGTATTTTATAACTATTTACTTTTTCTCTTTTTCTGATGTCTCTGACTGGTAGGCATAATCACTTAGTCCTTTTCATAATAGGGAAGCTGAGAAAAATGAAGTCAGCTAACTTTTAAAATTTATACCACCACTGTGTGGCAGAGTCAGTCTTTGAACCCAGGTACTATGTACAGATTTCTACACTTCAACCATTCTGTTAATTTGAAATCTGTTGTCATGTTTTTATATTGGATCCCAAAATATGTAGAAAGCAGAAAATTAGCAAAATGTTTTTACACATGTGTGGTAGAAAAAGAAACCTGAAAACACTATTGTCTAAAGTTCTTAACCATAATGCAAATCTGTTGTCTGCATTAATTGCTGTACCTATACTCTACTCCTTAAACCCACTTGATTAAGAAAGCACTAGTGTACACAACTGGAGAGCAAAAATTTAAAACCCAGACATTAATTTACTCTTGCTGTTGGAATCTACATGTTTTTATGTTGCTTGTTTGATGTTTTGAAGGTAGTTAGGAGTATTGTCTTCAGTGTCTGAAAATATAATTTTTTCTTCATTGCCAGGGTAAACTAACACTAAAACATTCCATTGAATGATTAGTGTTTCATCTTAGCGTTAGTACCTGGAAGATCATGTTTCCTGCCTATTACTATAGTATCCTTCTATTTTTGTCTCCTTTATCAGTTCTTTATCAGTACTTTATAAGGAAGATGCCAGTATAAGTAATTTCTATTGCATTTGCTTATTTTTTTTACTCATTTTTCTCCTCAATAGATTTAAATTATACACATATATACTTACATACCTTTCTAGTAACAAATCAAAATGAGATGACAGACAACTGATACTATACAAACATGCAATCAATGAAATATTTCATATTGCAATTCAGAAGGTGCTGTCATAAAAATAAAGTGGTTTGTTTCTGAAATAATGAGTGGTTCCTTTCATTTAAAAAATGATTTTATTTTGCAAGTGCGATTAATCAGAAATACATATAGAAATCTACAAGATACAGGATAGGATCGGAAAAGAAAAATTTCTTTTTGGTACAAATTTAGATTTTGCAAAGATCACAGCTTGTGTTTCGGACAACAGGGCTAAACTGAGGGGTCAATTCATGTGCAGAGTTGATTATCCAGCGTGCTTAGAGTTTGGAACTAGCTCCCTTCATGAAATATGTTCCATACACACTAGGACACTGTTACTGCAGCATAGAAGTTTTAGCAGAGAATACTATTTGAAAATGACTATTCATGGTAATTAATACCCAAGCAATTGTTATGGCTTTCCCCGCTTTTCTTCTAAGAAGTTTCTTTTTGACATCGTATGCTTGTCATCTGAGGCACTTTTATTTTAAAAATCCTACTGGCTGTCTTCTAAAAAGAGATTGGTTCACACCTTGCCTTTTTCTAGCTTGCTCTTCTGCTCCATAGAGAAAGACAAAAGGAAGGTGGGTGGCACCATGCGCAGTCCCAATAAGTGCATATTAAGTGATTACTAATCTACCAAGTTGCCAGTAAAAAGTCGGCAGGGGGAGCGGGGTGGGGGGCAAAATGTAATCCAATCATTGGGAAGTGACCAAAAATACCATATCCTTTAGGAGAAAAAAAAAGACATTTTTTTTTTCCTTCCAAAAGAGTAAAAGTTGGTTTATGTTGCCTTAGAAGTTGGTTCTATCGTCTATGGATTTTTATTCTACCAATTTGATTTAAATGGTTATGTTCCAGGTAAAACTGAACAACAATTAAAAAGAAGAATGAGAGATGGTATTTATATGTGTGCAAACAAGAAGTTTTCTCCAGACTTTATTATTTTTCATTTTTCTTTCATATCAGAAACAGATAGATACATAGAATACTGTTCCAAAGTGAAAGCATTGAAGTGTGGAACTGCCTGCCCCTGTCAAATTGATAGAGTGAAGATGTTGAACGAGATAATGGAAACTTTCTATTCAGTGGGGACTGGAATAAAGAAGCCATTTCTAGTCATTCATCAGCATTGATTGCCTTAGTGCTTGCAGCACAGATCAGAACTTAGGCTTTACAAAGGGAGACTAAAACAAGTACAATGATCCACTTTGGGAAGTGTAGTTGGCTTCCATTTATCATTTAGCACATAGCAAACATAAAACATAACAAAAACAAAATTAAGCCATGAACATGGAGCATGGCAGCAATGTATGTAGATAATTCTTCATATTTTCTGATTTTGCAATGTATGAAGATTTTATCTTGTAAGCGGGGACACTAAGTGAACATATGTGTGTATATACCTATATATATAACATAGAGAGAGAGACACATACACACATATTTTAATCATATATAATTTAGAAGATTTTGCAAGCTTTTTTCATCATTTGTGATGATTACATTTTAAGAATTGTTTAACTTTCAAAAATAGTTTAGTGATAAATAGCTACAATAAAATGCAATTTAGTGAACATATGTGAGCCTGTGTACTTTAATTTATTTTCTGTAAAGGAGGGATTGAAAATATGTAAATGATACCTTCAGTGGTTTCAGTTTTATTTTCCTTTAAACATTTATAAACTTTATATGCCACAAAATATGTACATATTCACTGCACTGAATGAATACGATAGCTCATACACATTTGCTTTTGGGCAAGATGAAGTGGAGGACTGAAACAATTATCCATATCATTCAAACCAAAGGAGCACTCTGGCCTCAATCATTTAGATACAGAATTTCTAATCAGAGTATTTCTTTGGCTTGAATGATAAGGACAATTGTCTCAGTGCTCCATTATCTCTGACTATAGATTTCCAATTTGATTATAGGTCTAACATAAGATAGAAAAAAATAATAACATATAATTGTGTTTTGAGGACTTGGCTCATTCCAAAGTCATTGTGCCAGGGTTTCCTTGTGGGGACACAATCTAACATGTTAGCCATCCTCTGAAGACACTCTTAAGCTACTTAAATACTCACTTTGCTTCTTCAAAACCTCAATTTGCTTCAACAAATTTTAATTATTTTCTTTAGATTATAAATGTTCCTCAAATCAGTGGAACACAATATTCCAAATAATCACAATGTAAGTGAAAATATTATTAACCTAGTTTTGCATACACATACATATGCATATATGTGACTATAGTAGGTCAGTCATTGTAGTTTAATATTATTTATTTTATTTATCAATTCATCACATTAGAGTGAAACAAAAGTCAAAGTATTAAGTCAATGATTATTATTATATGGACTGTTTACCCAAGCAGAAGAAACACTTTCTAAACGAAATTCTGTATAATTAATCCTTTATACCATTGTTGTCTTTTGGGACTTTTCAGAAAAGGTTATCATTCAACTGGGGAAAAAAAAGTGATGTGTTAATAACTTTCTCTGAATTTAGGACATTCCAATAAATATCTAAACAAATTCTGAAAGCATTAATGACTTTCCTTGCATTTATAGGTAATTGTAGGTATCGTGATGTCATGTCTAAAATGTGTCAATTCTATAAGAGCTCATAAATAGTGAGTGATGTGTGCCAGTGATTTTTAGTCTATCTCCCATTGTTATCAGGTGCCATTCACATTTGTGTCACACTATTAATGACCAGCCTATCAAAAGAGTTCACAGGTTACCTGCAGTTTCCAGTATGTTAATGTTGATTGAATATGTATTTTTACAGTTATCTGACATCATTATCTATGCATATAATGCTAATATTTATATTTGTATTGTGTATATATGTGTGTTCAAAACCCAAATCGATAATGACAAAATATTTCATACATAGTGTTTTATGTAGTCTTCTTGTTCATTTTATATTACTTAGCTTTCTCATAACCATAATCCTTATAATTGAGGAAAGTAAGACTTGGAATTATTTCCAGAGTAGAAAATAATTCCGTTTTTAAAGCACATACTATACAATACAGAGTTTAAATATAGGTTTCTCTGACCTTAATACAATTTTCTTAGATACCAGGCTTAATTAAAGTGAACTAATCCTATCTAAAAACAAATTTGTATTTAAAAATCCATTCAAAAATTTTCTCAAGACATCTTAATTTGTGATAGTCATCATTTGTTCCTGTTGAAAATTGGAAAGTTTATCATATCCAGATTCTTTGGGAAATTTTCCCATTTTTTTCTGAAATTTAACAACTTGAAAATAGTGCCTATCTTGTGCTTTCAAATATATTTCTTATAAAAAAACAATCTAGAATGTCATTTTCTAGACATTTAATTCATTCAGAATACATATTGGTTTTATTAGTATCTTTTATCTCTCTTCTCTTTTTTTAATTTTTTTTTTTTTAATTTCACCAGCAATTTCAAATTCCTATTGGAAGGAAAAGTTTGGGGGTTCTGTAGGTTCTCTGTCATTTGTCATCAAGGTATGTGACTTATCTTTGCTTGCTTTTTTAAGCCATAGTTGGGAGAAAATTTTGATAAACGTTTTATTTTGTTTTAAAAAATGCAACACAAACGTCCATATTCATTCTTTAGTCCTATGTTCTAAATTCCACACCTGTGTTTTGAGTATTAGTCATCAACAGCAAACATATTTCTTTGAAGAATGACATTGCCATTTTTATTGGAATAGCATTGAATCTGTAGATTGCTTTTGGTAGGATGGCCATTTTGATGACGTTAATTCTTCCAATCCATGAGCAAGGGATATTTTTC
>JAGFMF010011523.1:2622984-2698925 GCA_019455555.1 Galemys pyrenaicus
ATAAAAAGAAAAAAAAATAAAATAAAATCAATGAGTAAAACAGACCAGAAAAAAAAAAAAAAAACAACACCTAAAAAAAAAAAAAAACAGCAAACATAGAAATGACATTTAAGATTCATGCACCATTTTTCTAATCTAAACATATTGATTACAGGGAAATCACTGTTGAAAAAATTTGTGTTTGTCTCTGCTGCATTTCTACCATATAGCATTGCCTTCTAAATCTATTATATCATATAATGAATAAAACACTACTTTGTTTAGAGTCCAGTTCAACCATATAGAGAAAATCCAATACTTGTTATACTGATAGTAAGTTTTGTTTTCTTCTTTGGGACACCTTTTAGTCTACTAGTTTTGAGCAGTGATTTATGCTCTCCACTGGATCATTTTGCCAGCCTATCTATTCATTTTTGACAATTAGAATTTTTAAATGGAATTTGTATTAGTCTGTGTAGCTTCAGATTGTTTGTCAAATAGCATGCTAATGCTGACCATATCACTATTACTGAAGCTTCTGAATTAACTATAACTAAGTAGACTGGTTAGTCCAGTATGTGACAAACACTAAATTTCTCCTCACTGAACCTAGTAATTTCACAACCAAATTTCTCCTCACTGAACCTAGTAATTTCACAACTTGTTTGTATATGTTCCTAACAAGTATGAATTATAACATGTTGTTTACCATGCCAAATCAAAATTCAGCATCATTCATTTTGGGTGGGTGTAAAGATATTATATTCAGATAAAATAGATTACCATAGAATTGTGAGGAACACTACACTTGAGATAAAACAAGTTATATATTTTAAAATATAGTCCATAGTCATACTTTTACATAACAACTGTGGCAATTCAAAGTTTTACTTTCTGGGAAGAGTATGGGCTGATATTTTCATTTGTAATAATGGCTAAGCCATTACCAAGAGAAAGAAAACACATGTTGGAACTTAAGTTGTTAGTCAATGATGAGAGTGACTTCTTGCTGAATTGGATAGTGGTTTTTAGTACTAAAAGAACATATTCTCAATGTCTTTGTACTATTCAAGCTGTATTAACACATCATTACTTTCTTCAGTTTAGAGCTTAGAAATAAATAAAACATAAACACAACCTTGACTTATAATATTTACTACTTTCTATGGTTGGGAATACTACAAGTGTAGTAGACTTCAAGCTACTAAGGTACTGTCACTGAATTCTGAATTAGAAAGTGATACTACACAAATATAAGTAATTAAAAATCCTCAAGAGTAAAGATAATGGTAAAATGTAAAATAATTAGGAAGTGATGAGTTTTGAATATATATTATTTTTCAAAATACAATTAAAATTTAATTTTAATGCAATGTAATTTTTAATAATGCCTTTGTTTGACGAGCTAGCCAAATTACTAACATTTAAATAGCTCTAGTAAGCCAACATAAGCTTTTCCAGCGTCCCAGTGGAATTGGATGAAAACTTCACTAAGTACTTTGCTGGCACTCTGTTTAACCTCTCTGAGTCATGAGTTTATTCATCAGTGAAAATTAAATAAAATAAGATGTGTAAAACCCATACTACAACATTCGCAACTTGGTAAGTATGTGCTAGTACATATTGCCTGGCTCCTATTTTACAAATCAATTTGATCTCTGTGTTAACAAGAAAATATAAAGTTCATTTTACTTCGGAGATGTCATATCATGATTATGCTAACAACATCTAAGATTTGTTGAATAATTTTGGAGTATTACATAAAAATATAATTTTTCATTAATTTAAAGGTATCTGAGTTATTTGTTCTCCAAACTTTAGTACTATAGAGGAATATTATTCCTTATGAAAAGACATTTCATAAGAAATGTTCCTAAACACTTATGGACATTTCAAACTACAATGCCTGAGACGAATATTCCAAATTACAGTATGTTATATAGAGCAGATTAAAATTTTAAATGGGAAGAATAATCCTTAGTCACAATTTCTAGTTTTGCCAAACTATTTTATTTGTATCATATAATATATGTTTTGCCAAACTCCTTTTTCTACCCTCCAGTATTTTGTCTGAAGAGACTTTATTATTCATTCACATGTTTGAAGGTAGCTGTTTGTACCTTAAGAGCCAAAATTGTCAACTTTTCAAACAGGAACTTGTTTTCTATGCCCTAAGGTATGAAAGAAAATAGTCTCATAATGGAAATAGTAAGCTGACTTTCTGAATGCATAAAGGGCTCAATTCTTTATCAGACTTTGCTGAGGCACCTGTCTAGAAGTCGTGAGATGGTCGCCTAACAATAGAGAATGGAGTTTCTGGGTAAATATGCCATAAATAAAATACGTGTTATTTCCCTCTGGGTTTTTGTTGTCTCAGAATTGAGCTCTTGAGACTTGGAGACATTATTCTAATGTTTAAATTGTTAAGTAATATTAAATGGATTTAAATATGATAGGAAGTAAAATCAAGAATCATGTTCAAGTAAATGTATGATACAATACTATAGATAACATACAGATTTGGACTGTGAGAGCAGTCTTACATGTAAACGGATTTTTTTATAATAACTGAACCTCATATTATTAATTTAAAAGGACTAATACAATCCACAATAATTCTGGGCAATACAAGTTTAAAATAATATATTTTCTCAATGACTCGTGTCATTTAAAAGTAAGGAGAAAATTAAGAGGTCTGTCCGGAATCTAGCTGAGCAAAGTCAAGACTGTAGTTTTTACTGACTCTGTATCATATGTCTGAAAAATACCAGATCTCATTTTATTAAGATGGAAATATAGGAACAGATATTGGGTTTTTCATATTGAACGGTGCTTAATGATCTATTTTCATGACATTCCTTGGGGTAATCAGTAATTTTATTACTTTAATATTGTAGGAGAGCTAGATTATTTTTGAAGGGGAAATAGAGGGGAAAACCAACATTGGATCAATGACTTGACATTGCTAGTCAACTTAAAGCATGAAAACATCCATTTAAAAATCTAACTAGCAGCTCTTCATCAGTAATCAACAGCGGTACTCTAATTATGTAGAGAAATCTTCCAATGTATTAGAGAATTTCTGCTCATCAAATAATAGGCTTGGGGATTTAACATTATAACCTAGACAAAAACCAAATGAGGATAATAAATTTAAAGAAAGTTGTATGCAGTTATCTTTTTAAAAGTGTTTCAAATAAATTACAAATTTATATCTTTATTATAAAGTTTAAATCTTGAATAAAATAGAAAGTTTAGCAATTACTAAACTAATTTTAAATACAAACAAATCTCTACATAGAATTCTTAACTGTCTTCTAATCTTTCTCAGTACAAGCTATATGAAAAATGTTGGGTAAAATATGCAGACACTTTCAGGATAGCATCTGAAATGTGTTCTTGTCTGGTTGCAATTAAAATATGACACACATTTTTCCCTTTTCTTTTTGCTATTTTTCAAAAAGGCACACCGTGCAAGATTATTTTTAAAATACTTATTCTTGCTAATTTTGGAAACACTATTTCATTGCCTTAAAATTACTCCTCTTGGGCCTCCCTGGTGGCACAGCTGGTTGAGCGCTGCACTGTGAAGCATCCGTGTCACACCAGCCCAAGTTCAAACCCCAGTCTGGGATGGGAGCCACATGGCACAGCAGACCTCTCCTGCCTTGCCCACTGCTCTCCTCAGCAGGTATTTCAATTGATCTACCTGTTCTGCTCCCCGCTCTTTCTCTGGTGAATCCTCTCACCTCCCAAGACTCTGGCCTGTATGCATACAGCTCTTGTATGCATAAATAAATAAATCTTAAAAATAAATAAATGAAATGCTTCCTCTTCTCTTGCCATGTTTCACTTCCTCATATTCTTCAGATACATAAATGTCACCTACTTATAAATGCCCTTTTTTGTTTTAAAATTGCCAAATTTATTCACTTTTGAACATTTATTATCCATCATGTGACATATTTTACTTATTATTATCATATATTATATTCCTTTAGCAGTAGAAATTAAGTTCTATCATGGCAGGATATTTTGCTGTATTCCCAGGACATTGAGCAATGCCTGACATGATTAATATCTTAAAAAAAAAGAAAAAGGTAGTTTAATTAATTTAATATGCACATTATATATTGATGAACTCATTTTGGGCCATAGACAAATACTGATCCTGATCTGACTTTGTTAGCCTTAGGAATAACCAATTAAATACTTTTATATACTTATCATCAGTGCTTAAAAACCTTGCTTTGGAAATACACAGAGTATATTTATCTTGCAGTTTAAATGTCCTAATTCTTATTACACTCTATATTATAGGAATTTTACCATCATCTTTTGAATAGTTTAATTTACAAATGAATGAGGGATAATGATGAAACCCCTACAGAGAATCAGGCAATATGTTTATGATGTAAATGCCATGGACACAAAGAAATTCATAATCAGTATAGGAAATAGGCTTCAGATAATCTTACAAAAAATTAATAAACTTTCAGATATTTTCAATAAATTTTTAAAAATCTACAATATTGTATTCTGACTTGGTCTGTAATACCTGGGAAAGGTCCTGTGAGGAAGTGACAACTCAGTTTACAACTGAGGATGATTTGGTTACTAGGTAAAAGCAATTATCTGAAAAGGTGTAGCAGTCATTGGGAAAATCTAGTGAAAATCTATTTTTTGAAATAAAATTTAAAACTGTATATTTTAGATTTTGAAAATAAATATCAAACATTATAAATAATTCAGGGTAATTTAGACAACCTTAGTTGATTGTTAAAGAATGCCATGATAAAATCTATAGCATAAATCCGTTTTCTGAAGTAAAAAATGAGCTTAGGAAATGGCATATATGCTCTAGTTCCTTACATTAGGACCTCTTGGTTACAGGTATCCTATTTTGAACATCCTTAAATCCTGAATTTGTTATCTTTCCATTGATACTCTGATCCTTTCCTTTTTGGATTGTTGTCTTCCCTGTGACAGAATGACAATGAAAATACTTGTGGTTCCAAGGACTCTCAATTTTACTTCTTTTCACTTTGGAGAAATGGACATGTTTAATTTCTTCTTTTGACACTTCTGTTTGTATTTCTGTCTTGTGAGTTTTATCTTTACCAAATATTTTATTCACACTAAGATATTTTTGCTGACTTGTCTTCCCAACATGGTATGGCAAATAATAACATTTAAATGCAAAAAAAACAACAACAAAAAAGCTTTTTCATGAGAGATACTTAAATGAATGAGCAAACACTCTTTATTTATCAATATTTTTTTTCAAATACCTTAGGGTTTAGGTTAAGTGCCTAGTGTACTACAGAGTTTTTCTATATTAAAAATTTTACTTCTAAATCATTCACTAGATTCATTGGCCAGAGATGAAATGTTTATTAACAAGTGTTCAATCCTATTGAAATTTTTTCAATAACAAAATTCATTATGCAAGTCTTGACACGGTGGACTATATTCAGGAAATTTCCAAATGTTCTCTAAAACCTGCTTTTCACAATATCCTAAGAATGAAGGTAAACTGTGTGTGTACCTGTGCTCTACATTTGGTATTTGGAATCCAGATATTGTACAAGTTGTACAATTAACCACTTTGTCTTAAATATTCTGTTTAGAAAACTAGTTTTATATCATTTGTTTCATTTATGCTAATATGTGTATGTGTGCTATCTTGCTTTATCTTCCATTAGTTCCTTTACATCAGTGTTTCCAATATATGAAGCTTCCTGTGGTGTGTTAAGAAAGAATTGTATGATTTCTGCTCTTCTACCAATTCTCATGTAACCCAGCAAACAGAAAGAAAACAAATGGAAGACCCCAATTTGTCTGGGTATATAAAGAGCTCACTGTTAATGAGAAAAAAATAATTTCTGGTTAGGACTAATTCAATATATATGTATATACATGAATAAAGCATTAGAAAAAGAAAATCTCAAATTAAGCTCTGAATCCTTTTAAATGTTCCTGCCCAAAATATGAATTTTATAAAACTATTAAAATGAAGTTTATAAATTCATTCAATGGATATGAAGATGAGAAGAAATTAATGGCAATTATTGCCATGTCTAAACTATGGATTCAGTCTTTCCATAGTGTTGTCAAATTCCACCTTACTGGGGAAGGTTAATGGCTATTATGCTTTCATATTTTTGTTATGATTGTCATATTATATGAAGCTTTAGAACCTGGCAGCATCTGAAGAGATGAATGACCAGCCATTGTTCTTGAACAAAATAACTTACTGAATGAAAAATAGTCAGAGTGACTTCATTTTATCATTTGGATATTTCTTTATAGTAAAGCAATATCTATGATATTCAGTTTTTGTTTGCTTTGTTCTAACTTTTTGTTTACTTTTATTTAAAACACTTATTTCAGTCAGAAAGAAAAAGAAAAACTATTGGATGGTTTCACTTATAGGATGAATATAGGGAAACCAAATAAGGGATCAGGAAAAAAAATAATGGTAATAAATTAAAAAAACAAAACTACCAGGCACCTATTTAATTCAGAAACATTCTGCATGGGAGGAGGAGGGAAAGGGATCAAAATAGAGGGCAGGTCAAGCACAAGGGACTATGGTGATGGCTCATGGGTGAATTGATGGTGGGACTTTTATGGGGACTACATCTGAGAGTGGAAATCAAACATTGTACAAAAATGAACAATGATGTAGGTGTGTGTGTATATATATATATAGTATATATGTACTATATATATAAATGCATGTGCATATATACTATGTAAATATATAAATATTTTAAAAATAAAACACTTATTTCTAGGGCTCAACATGAAATTTACTGTCCAATAAATATCACAATGTTTTATGAAATAATTTGTCATCAAAATGCCTTACACAGGAGTTAGGACACAGAAGTCTGATGCATAATTTGTTAGAATTAGGAAACAACAAGATTATATATATAATCACTAAATATACTTCACTATATATACCCATATGTAATTTTATCTGTTTGTAAATTTTGAGCAAAATGGAATGCCAAAAATCCTCAGTCTAGTTCCTTCATATCTTAGGAACAAGACAGGAGGTACAAAAGGCATCTGGGAGTTAGTGCAGGTCGTAATGGTGGAAGCAGAATAATATAATTTCGTCTGCCTCTGTCTCTAACTTCTCAGATGTACTTTGCCAAAATGTAAACAACATTACTCATTCTCAGACTTTTGGGACTTAATGTATTTATTGAGTCATGATAATACATAAAATCAAAAAAGTGAAATCAGATTGTCAAATTTTAATCTCATCTGACACAAAATCCAAAAATAAAATTTAGCTATCAAAATAATCACTTATTGACCATCCTATAAGATGTATTATTATTTAAAAAATGAAACACCTAAGAACAAATTAAAGAAAATTTTCAAATATTATTGGTTTTATTCTAAAAATTATATGTCTTATCACTAATCTTTAGTTTTGTCATATCTCCATACCAAATAATGTGCCAACAGTGGCTAGTCTATCCATTATTTGATTGAATACTGCTGTTTTAAGGTATTTAATCTCATCATCAACCCTTGAAGAAAACTTGAGACTGTTTTTCACATTTTACAGATGAAAGTTAAAATGGTTTGTTGTGAATGACCCACACTCACAGGACTAGAAAATGGCAGAATAGGCACAGAAATGCTGATTCTAAACCAATATATAGCTTACTAACATTTGGAATAAAAATTTTTAATTGCAATAAACATATAACATGAAAAAGCAAGAATATGTAAAATGATCTTTCTACTAAAAAGAACGTATAATTTGTTCTACATTTTTCTTGATGAAAAGGATGCTATTATATACCATTTAAAATCACATTTACTTCTTTCATGCTGAAAATTATTTAAAATCAAGTTATTGTTAAGAAAAAGGCAGTTGTTTGTACAATTCTATTCAAACTACTTTCTATAAAAGTGCTTCTTTCTGAAATGAAAAAAAGAATATAAAACTATATTACGTATAGAAACTTAAATTTAAGCCTTCATAATTATAGTGTTAAAAATGGTATTTTATTTCTTCTGGTCTTCAATGCAAGTATGATACAGCAGAAAGTGCCAATTGTCCTGTGATTTATATTCCGTACACATGTTTGTAATTACTTAATTATATCATTTAAATGATTTTGAACCATTTCATTCTGTATAAATCATTATTTTTCATCTCATGAAGCAGATGCATATAGTCATATAATAAGTCAGAAAATACCTAGCCAACCCCCAACTATTTTCCAGATAAGGTAGATAGAGCCATGAACAAACCAAACAAAAATTCCTGCCCTTGTTGGAGTATTATACACTCAACACAATAAGTAAAATACATTTTATTTTATGTGCATGGTAAATAATATAGAGAACAACATCAAGGGTTCATAAGAATTACAAAAGAAATAAGAAGTGGGGAGGACAGGAAACACCCACTAAGGTTATATTTAATGAAATTCTGAAGGAAGGGAGATAATGCTTTTGGATACTTGGAAGAAACAGAAATGGCAAAGACCCCAGTCTCAACGTGGTTGTCAGCTTGTTCAAGGGAATGACAAGCAGACTAGTATGACTGAACCTGATTGAATGCAAGAGAGATTAGTAAGAGATAATGAAGTAAAAGTAAGTGAGTGTCTACTCTGACAAATTCCCGTAGACCATTTTTGATATGAGAAGATACTGAAGTACTTCAAAGTAGAAGAGAAACGTGATCTGACTTGTACTTTGCAAAAATCATTCCGGCGATTATACTGAGAGTAAGCTAATGAATTAATGCAAGCAAGAGAATACTGCAGTAATTTTAGAGAATGTTGGTAGAGGCTTCGATCAGCATGGTTGCAGTGGAAATTCTGGGGAAAGTGATGGATTCTGTACATAGCTTAAAATGTTGTCAGTATGATTTACTGATTAGTTAGATAAGGAATGTGAGAAAAAGCTAAGACATTAAGGAGGACTACAAAAATTTTATCTGAGACTCTGCATGTGTGAAAGTGTCAAATATTTACTTGTGCAGCAAACTGTGTGTGGAATTGAATGGAGAAGTGAGATTTTAGCTTTAGGCACTAAGTCTGAATGGTTAATGGATATTTGTTATTAGAGATGGTTCATAAATATCGAAAATGTTAAACCCTTGGATTTGATATAAAATTTGTGATTCATTATCATATAAAGAATAATTAAAACCTCACTATTTGGTTTTGCTAAGGAAGGAATGTACATAAGAAGTAATCATGCTCAAAGATTGTACTCTGATAATATAATTTAGGAGAGAAAAATAAGGAAGAGGTATCAACATAGAGTAAGAAGCAACCACCATTTGGCAAGAAAACAAAAGCAGAAAAATGAGATGTCATGGAACTCAAGTAGAGAAAGTATTTTAAGATGGAACAAGATATCAATAGGTTAAATGCTACTGATCAGTCAAAAAGAATTAACACTATGAATTGAAAATAGAATTTAACATGTGAAGATCACAAATAAATTTGACAAGAGCAATATCAGTGATAGATTTAAAGAGAAAATGTGAGACGAATTAGAGATAGTGAAAACTGTTTAAGAGTTTTGCTGAGATAGTAAATGAAATGAAGCAGTATCTGAAGAGTGAAATTTATTTAAGCAAGTTACATAAGAGATGTAACTAAACCTTTGGAATAATACAATGATGAAAAATATACAGCTATAGCAATGAGAGAACAAATTGATGGAATGATGTTGTCCTATATCCATGAGAGGATATGAGTGATGTCCACAGATATTTAAAGGATGGATATTAGGTCAAAAATGGCAGGGAGCATAGACCTGGAGTCCAGAGCACAGGCCCTTCATTCCTCAAGAGGAAATAGATACAAGGTAGGAAAGGAACAAAATCAAAGAAAAAGTGGTGAAGGAAAAAATAGTTTTCATGATAATTTAAATAGCCAAGTGTCCTGCATGAGTGGATTAAGAATAAGTGACAATAAGACAAACATTAAAAATTTTCTCACAATGGGCCTCCCTGGTGGCGCAGTGGGTTGAGCGGCGCACTATGAAGCGAACCGCAGCCACTGCAGCATGAGTTCGATCCCTGCCGCCGGCCGGGGAGGGGACCCACATGGTGCGGCAGACCTCTCCTGCTGTGCCCGCTGCTCCCCTCAGCAGTGTGTTTCAGTCCATCTGCCTGTTCTGCTTCCCGCTCTGTCTCTGGTGAATCCTCTCACTGCCCTGGACTCTGGCCTGTACCCCAGCTCTTGTATGTATAAATAAATAAATCTTTAAAAAAAAATCTTAATTTTTTTTTTTCTCACAATGACCATAAATAAATATAACTAGAATAGAGGGCACTTGTTAGTATGGTCTGAGGAAAGTAGGTTTAAAGGCTGGGGAGTTTAGAAAGGACAGTGTTAAACTGGAGCACACAATCACCCGCATGACCCAGTAATAAAGGGGTTTTGGAAGAAGAAACTGTCCATGAGATAACTTCAAGGAAAGTGTTGTTCTCAGGGTAGAATTAAGACACAGTAAAGGAAGATGCTAAAATAACTACACACATAATAGTGTATATTACAAACTAAGTGGATATACACATAATAGTGGATATTACAAACTAAGCAGTTAAGTTTGCCTTTATACCATATTTATAAAATGACCTTCATAGTAGCTTTCTTTCTTCACTTGAAGATATGTATATATATATTTTTTTTTTCTTTTACTTTAGCCATTGAATTTTAGCACTAAGTACAATTATCTCCTTTTTAGGATAAGAAGAAAAACTGATTGAAATTGCATTATTTTTCTCAACTCACACAGTTTGTAAGTGTCAAAACTGGGACTTAGTGCCAGATCGTGCAAACAGTATCTCAACGGAGATATTACCAATGCTTTTCCACATGAAGATTAATCAATTTCTTAATGAAGTGATGACAATATAATCAAAATATAATCTATCTAACACTAGTATAATAGGACAGGACATATTTCCACATCTTGCACATGATTACCATTCACCAATAAGGAGTTTCCACGGGGTGGGGGTGAGGGCAGTAAATGCAATAGACAGATGTCTTGCCTTCATGGAGTTTCACAGAATATCTGAGAAAGGAAGTGCAAACTACGAAAAGCCTACAACGGCAAAAGTTTCAGATTTATTCTAGCTGGGTTGGGAGAGTTGAAAAAACTTCCCAGAAGGAGTAGATATTTAAGCGTCAACAGTGACAGTATGTGAGAGTGGGCTACGAGAAGAGGAAGGTTCCAAGCAGAGCAAGTGTGAATAGTTTGTGAAAGGGTCTTGAAGTCAAAGAGAAAAGGTTAGAATCTGACTAACAAACGTAGAAGCAGGAGAATTTATTCTTTGAAGAGGCAATAAAGAGACACATGTTCACCATATGTAAAAGTCTGTTCTTTGTCTATTATCTCTGTTAAGGTCATGAAATAAAGAACAACATGGTCATTCCCTTTTAAGCAACTGTATGTTGAAATCCATTTTAATAATTGTGAACTCAACTTGGTAACCATTGATAATATTAGATGTTCTCACTCTGTATTTTGCTCAACTTAGCATTGTAATGAATAATTTATTAGTATTCAAGACAATTTCTAAAATAGTTTTGTACAACATATGTTGATAAATGATCAACAGTTTTGTAGTTTATGTATATACTAGCTTTTATTCTTTATGAATAACAATTTTATTATATTTTGAAATGCATCCCTATTTTTCACAAAAATCTCATATACATTAATGTATACATATCTTTTGTGTTGTATACTTTTCTTTTTAATGAAAATGTTTAAATCCTATATGCACAAACCTTGCAAGAAATTGAACATTTTAAGCATTCAGGTACATTTCATATTGATTTCGCATCACTAAAATAATCATCAAATATTCCCTTTTAATATATGTATTTGCTAGGTAATTTCTTAGATACTGAAATAATGATCATAATATCTGTCGGTTACTTTACTGAAGCTAATTATATACATTAAAAGTGATAAGTTATATAAAATTGACCCTGATTTCATAGTTCCAAAGCTATTTTTCTTTCTGAATTTTAGATATAGAGCAAACTCATATTTTTGACAAATAACACTTATTGTAAAGAACCTTAGGGGTCATTATGTGTGAAGTGTAGTACTATATAAAAATGAGGACTATTATTGGTATTTCTGAATAATTTAAAATTTATTTGTTAAGCAGTGACCCATGTACTAACATTTCTGTCAGTTAGTCAAAGCAGATCACTGTTCTCAAGGAAAAAAAAAAAATCAAGATACATTTGGTGAAATGATATCTCACAGAACCATTATAAATGTTATACAGTGAAATGCTAGATATATTATCACTTGTTCCATTATCTCCTACAAAGCAAAAACCAAAAATTAAACTAATATATCAGGTTTTATGTGCAAATTTGGATGACACACACACACAATTTCTTTGATCTTAATGTTCAATTAAGCTTGCATGCTTTTTGACTATATTCAAAGTGTTCATTTTAATATAACTTTAGATAGCCTTTAATCCTAGTATCTGACTCCAGCAGTCTTGTTACTGAAACTATGTGCTTAATGTAACTGAAAATCCAAATTAAAAAAAAAAATAAACAAAACCGTTAGGCGGCTCTCCCTGGTGGCGCAGTGGGCTAAGCAACGCACTATGAAGCAAACTTCAGCCACTGCAGCACAAGTTCGATCCCTGCCGCCGGCCAGGGAGGGGACCCACATGGCGTGGCGGACCGCTCCTGCCTCGCCTGCTGCTGCCCTCGGCAGTGTGTTTCAGTCAATCTGCCTGTTCTGCTCCCAACTCTTGTCTGGTGAATCCTCTCACCTCCCGCGATTCTGGCCTGTACCCCCAGCTCTTGTATGATTACATAAATAAATCTTAAAAAAAAAAATAAATAAAAATCGGTTAGGGGCCTCCTTAGTGGTACAAGGTTTAATGTTTCAACACTATCAAGCTCTCTTTCCCCAGCCACTGTAGTATGAGTTCGATGCCAGGCCAGAAAGCTAACCCACATGGCACAGCAGACCTCCCCTGTCTTGCCTGCTGCTCCCCTCAGAAGTGTGTTTCAGTACATCTTCCTGCTGTGTTCTCCACTTTGTCTCTGATGAATCCTCTCACCCCCCACAACTCTGACCTAAACCTAGTTATCGTGCGCATAAATAAATAAAATAAATCTTAAAATGATAAATAAACAAATAAATAAAATTACTTGGATCAACTATCAACATGTATTTAAGTTTCTATTATTCCCCTGCCAATTTGTCACCCATCTGCTGTTTCCAGATTCTTAATTACTCACTGCATCTGTCCTGGTAACTTCTCATTTATGTTTAGCAGAATCTTTCTCCTTGTTCCTTCTCTCCATTTGTTCTTCCCATTTGACAAAGATAATGGTTTGCTTGTAGTACTCATCCACTTTGAACTGCACTTAATAATAATATTTCAAGACTCTGTTAAATGCTATATAGGTAAATGTAAAGATATTGTAAAGTTTTCATTTCAAGATAGTTTATGACAAAGTATTGATAACTATGTCAGCAGAGAAATGAAATATACTCTAAAGAAAGCATAATATACATAGTGAAATGTAGGTGGGGAATCTGTTTTTATGCCGATGTAGTTAACAGTCCTTTCCAACTCAGATGCTGATAAAATGTACAGGAGTAATAGGGATAGGACTGAAAAGGCAAGGTAAGGAAATATTCTGGAGGACACTGAGTAAAATTTTCTGATTTCATTTAGTTTATGGTTTAAATTCTCTGAAGTCATTTTTGTAAGTTATTTAAATATTCAAATTATTTTTGAATATTAATGTTGAGGGAATAGAAATAATAAATGAATATGAAAATTGAACAAAGTATTTGCATTATTGGTGATCATAATAATGTTTAAACTGGGAGGGTAATGAGAGGAATTTGCAGGAAATGACTACATGTTAATAAATAAGCATACACTAAACACCAAGTGTTGCAATAATACTTCCCATGCGCTGTTTCAAACTCTCTCTTCTACATATACATATGATGTATAAGAGAAAAGAATGTTGAAAATTGAACTAAAAATTTAAATATAGGGAAGCAGTCAATGATGGTGAAACAAGACTATCATTCTGCAATCTAAATATAGGCATACCCAAGGTGTGTGCTTTAATTCTCTAATTTTCTGTTTTAGTTATTCAGTAAGTTCATTTATTGAAAGACTTAACCTACTACTTTTTTTTTAAAGATTTATGTATTTATGCATACAAGATCTGGGGTACAGGCCAGAGTCTTAGGAGGTGATTGGATTCACTAGAGACAAATTGAGGAGCAGAACAGGCAGATCGACCAAAACACACTGCTGAGGAGAGCAGCTGGTGAGGCAGGAGAGATCTACTTTGCCATATGGGTCCACTCCCTGACCAGGGATTGAACTTGCACTGCTGTGTCATAGTTGCTTACAGTGAGGTGCTCAACCTGCTGTGACACCAGGGAGGCCCCTCAGCCTGCTATTTCTATCATACCTGCCAGATCCACAATTCAGCCATAGTGTTTCACTTATTTAAATCTTGTATGAATCAACTCTGTGATATAAACTTCTTCTTGAAATTTGTTTCAACCTCAAGCATATATATTAATACACACACATATATGTATCACAGAGCATTTGGCATGCTACATTTTGTCAGATAACAATCATCTAACTTTGTATAATTTTCTTACTATACTATATAACAAATTAGCTCATCTATTGTACAATCAGCAAATTGCGTTTGCCTTTCCAGTGAGTCACTTTTGTTATTAATACTAAGGTACTTTTACCTTTTTAAATTTTGTATTAAATGATACTTTATAAAAGACAGAACAAGGGGGATTTCGTGAGTTTATAAATGCCCCCAGCATCTTTTATTTCTTCTTCAAAAATAACCTTGTATCTAAAATTTCTTCTTTTGTCTGAAATCCCATTATATTTTCACTCTGTTAGGCTAAAATATTGATAGTTATTCGTGAGTCTACATTCTGCACATAAAATATTAGATATGTAATGCCTAAAGATAAATTTAATTTTTAGAACGATCTTTTCCTCACTGCCACCTGAACTTTATTTTTTAAGTATCACGTCATCCCACTATCACCTCTACAGATTTGTTGAATCATTATGTGTAATGCTACCTCATTTGTCTCTCCATCATGTAACTTCTACCTTATTCCAAAATGTACTTCAAATCATGTTCCAAGTCATTGGAAGTGCTTCCTTTAAATTTTCTAAGTGTAATAGGCTTCCTCAACTCACTTGGCATTTAGTATTTCATCACTTGCATTGGTGTTTTAAATTTTATTCCTGCTCCTTTCTTCCAAAGTATGTCATGACTAATCTAAGTTTATTTTCATTGTTTAGTCTTCTTTTCTTAAAGGTTTATTTATTAAATTATCTATACAAGAGCTGGGGTACAGGCCAGAGGTGGGGGGTGAGAGGGTTCACCAGAGACAGAGCAGGGAGCAGAACAGGCAGATCAACTGAAACACACTGCTGAGGGGAGCACAGGGTAAGGCAGGAGAAGTCTGATGTGCCATGTGGGTTCCCTCCCTGGCCTGGGATCAAATTTGCACTGCAGTGCCTGTGGAAAATCCACAGTGCAGCGTTCAACCCCTTGTACCACCGGGAGACCCTTTATTTAGTCTTTTATACATTGCATGAGTCTATCAGATATTTCTCCAGATACCTATGGTGGAATATTTTTGTTGGCATTGATGGTGGTGGTGTATGTGTTTGTGCATGTGTTTTGGTAGTTTCAAGAAAATAGCAATATTCACACATTATTGTAAAACATTATATAAATGAAAATATATATATGATAAAATATCTCTGGTTTGTTATAGGCAGGTTCACAATCTCAATTATGAAATATCTGAGGTATATATCATTTATCAGATTTATATCATAACAATAATATAATACTATCAATATGTTGTTTCTTGAGGAAGAATAGCATCACACTAATTGTTGAAATAATAATTAACAGAGGCCATGAAAACCATAATGCAAAAGACTTAGAAACAAGTCTTTAAACTACAGTTGAAATTACTATAAGAGGAGTTGTGTCAAGGGAATATTTTAAAAATTTCAAACAGTGGAAACAGAAACAGGAAGCCCTTCACCATTGCATGTGCACGTATCTTCCAACACCACCAATCATCTCCTGAGACAGCTTCCTAAACTATTAGCTGTTTTGCATTGAGGAGATCCAGTATGAAACATTAACCATCAAATAACACTCACATATGCAGAAAACTAGAATCATAAAGAGGGTATTAAGATGAAATAATGTGTCTGACACAGAGAAACAAAAACACTTTTAAAAAATAAATTTTCATTATTTCTACTTGACATCCTCAGTCTCTACATATAAAGAAAAAAAAAAGTGATAAGCTTATAAGAAAAAGAAGTTTCCACAAATAAGTACTTGCTGGAATTGGAATTGAAGCTGTCTGAAAATATACATAGTTTAATGCAGCAATGTAATTAACAAGACTTAAGACCAAGGTCATCATCTCTTAGCTAAGGCTCAGTGGATTTCACAGAAATTAGAACAAAAAGGTCACAGCAATGAAAGTTTGGAATAAGAAGGAGAAAGTAATATATATCAAAATCCCAACATCATTATGACCCCAGTTTTAAAGGAAGAGAAAAGGGACAATAGAATTTTTATATACACACATGTCCATATATAGATGTATATACACACATTTATACGTATGTATATATAGATGTATATATGCACATGTATAGCTATGTATGTATACACACATGTATAGATGTGTGTGTGTATGCCACTGGTACAACAGGAGAGTATTTTGAAAAAAAAGAGACTATCTTCAGGTTGTAAAGACCAGATAGAGCTCAGAGATGTGAATGATAACAATAGAGAAAAAAAGGCAATATAGATAAATAAAAGATAAAAATAAAATCCCATAATTATCTGATATTTTAAGAAGAGATTATTAAAATTGAACAACACTCTTACTGATTTTAAAATCTTCATTAGCAATAACAGATGCAACAGAGGAAATTAGAAATTGTTTTCCCTGTTCAAAACAAGCAATTCTTATCTAAAATTATATAGTTAGCCAAGTATTGAAAATACAATGGGTAGATAAAATTGAAGATATATTTCTTAATGAAAGGATTTTGAAAAATTGTCTTCCATGCACTGCACATGAAAATCATTCGCCAACGAGCAAGTATAGTAAGCATGAAAACAATTACAAGAAAGAAAATGACATGTTATAACAACAACAACAAAAAACTGTTCTGTAAATCAGTCTAATAGAAAAAATAAAATATCAAAGTGCAATGCTCCCTCAATCTGGAAGTGTGTACATATTAGCACAATCATTCTGAAATATATTTGCTAATGTAAAGAGTACTTAAGTATGTATGTAAGTCTTCCAAAACAGAAACTTAACAAAATGAAAAAATCAAGGATGCGGGCATATACAGTGCTACTTTGTATATGAAAAATAAATTACAATTTAATGACAAGGAACTAGCTATGTAAATCCTTGTGTGTTTATGTGTATATGTGTATATGTACTATAATTATAAAATGAGGTTTTAGAATAATTGAAGATACAGAAAACATTTCTAATAAATTATCTGAATAAAGGATTATGAGAAAATATAAAATATATCCCAACTTAGATATTACTTAATGTTTATCATCATTAAATACTTTCAAGGTCTGTGTTCAGAATTATCTTGGAAGAGACATATGTCAAGGACCAATTTGTTTTTACCTAGAATATTATTTCAGTGTTTATTTTTTGACAATAGGTAAGAGTAACAAATGTAATAGAAAGATATGCTCTGTTTTAGAGAAATTTTTAGAGTGACAATAGTGTGTTAATTGCTTATTTAAACACATTTAGTCAATTATGAGAGTGGTTTTATGTATATGATGATGCGGTGAAATATTGTAAGATAGTTTGTGTTTTCAAAGAACTCACTAAATAGGTTCAACATTTTAATCATGTATCATCAAATTATTATTTGACTGCTAAATCTACCTAACAAAAATCAACAGGACTTCTCAGAATGGTTGAATAGCTGCAGATTTTGTATGTCTTACCTAACATGTCTAAAAGCTTTCTCTCATTATGCAAAAAAGTCATGAATAATCAGGTCAAGGCAGTATGCAAAGAAAATTATCAGACTGTGAAACTAAGGGAAGGCCTATTAGGCACAAGCTGTACACCTGTTTGCTCGTTTCTCACTTTAAATGGTTTGTCATTTTGTTTATAAAATCTCATTACACTGAGAGTTCTGTGTAAAAAAAAAAAACTTAAAATAAATCCTATTCAACAATAAGACAAATTATATTTACCTGAACTATTCTTCAAATATTTAATGAACCTATTCTTAAAATAAATATGAAATATGAATGACATTTTAATTTATATAAATTAATTTATATAACATTTAAAAATCACAATAGAACACTATCCAATTCTTATTACAAAATGTCTATTTTAAAAAGATATAGACAATATTATTTAAAATAGAGTCTATGCTTGCCAAAATACCAATTTCAAATATAAATATAAATTTACCTTAAACTGAAACCTAACTATATTTCAAGAGCGCCAAAATTGAGGTGTTGCTTTATTTAGTCATTTTACATGCTGCTATCATAAAGATGCATTTTTGTTATGCTCATATCTCACAATAGTACTATTTCTATTTCATTTCATTTTTCCAGTTTAATATAAGAATAGGAATTAAATGTTGAAAATATACAAATTCTTCTGTAGCTTTTCCAAAATAATGTAGCAGATATTCATATTTATATAAAGCATCTATAATATACAAATATTAGCTATTTATATTTACTCACATGGAAAGTTAAATTCTATATACATGTAATAATGATTAGCTTTGTTATGAAAGGGAAGTTGTTATATATTTCATTTTTTAAAAATTATTTATTTATGAATACAAGAATTGGGATTCGGGCCAGAGGTGTGGGGATGAGAGGATTCACCAGAATCAGAGTAGGAAACAAAACAGGGAGATCTACTGAAATACACTGCTGAGGGGAGCAGTGGGTGAGGCAGGAAAGATCTGCTATGCCATGTGGGTCAGCTCCGTGATCAGGGATAGAACTCATGCTGCAATGGCTGCAGATAGCTTCATAGATGCCACTTAACTCCCTGTGCCACCAGGGAGGCCTAAGTTGTTATATATTTTAAAACTATGTTATATATTTTATAAACTATGTTTATACCCAACATTTTCATTTAAAATATTCCAGAATTGCAATGTATTTTCCATTTATTTATTTATTTTGTCATTATTATATTTAATAATTATATATTATATATAATATATGTAATTATATATATTATATTTACTAATAGTGATAGTACTATTTTAGGATGTTAAAAAAGAAATATTTCCCCAGAATTGCATATTCTGATGAATATGTGTCTCTAATAAAATGTGTAAATCTATTCCTGCTATCTAATGCAGTCACATTTAATTCCATAAACATAAGGACTGAACATGTACAATGTATATACATTAAAAAAAAAAACTCTACTTTTAAAAAGTAGTGATACCCTTAGCTTCATTTAACAAAACTGACAATAATGGTTCAACATATACCAAGGGACTATTATTATATCTTTGGTATTTATATTATACAGTTTTTTATTACTTGTACATGAAAATGTGCAATGCATGAAAAAAATATGCTTTCATTTTTTTTTCCCTTTCACACTGCGGTTTTCAGCTGTGTATAACTTTATATTTAAGTGTGAGTCTGTAAAAAGTAAGCATTAACAAATTAGTACTATAATCTGTCTCATAGATATATAGAATATTTCTGTAATGCACAATATGCTCTTAGAGTATACAATTGAATTGTTTTAATATGAAGTAAAACAGGGTTAGTGAGGTATTTGATGAAAGTCAAGAAGAATTTGGAAGAAAGCATCAAACATATACTAGGAATTTGAAAAAGAGCATATTAAAATTTGAAGAAGAAATATATAAATATCAGTAAAATATGTCAGAGCAACCTTTTGAAGCTGTGACAATACCCATGAAGTCTGTAAACATTAAGATGTGGTCACATTTTTCATTGTTGAATACTATTCCTGTGTGTGTGTATATGTGTGTTTGTGCATGTGATCTTCTTGATCCATTCGTCTGTTTATGTTGTTTAATGTCTCAGCTATTATAAATAATGCTGCAATAAACATAGGAATTCAGGTTTTCTTTTGAATTAGTGTTTTTGTGTCCTGTAGATACATTCCTAGCAGTGGAATGGCTGGGTTATTTGGAAGGACCATTTTTAGTGTTTTGAGGATATTCCATACAGTTTCCTTTAGTGTTTGGACCAGTTAACATTCCTATCCTCAGGTTAAGAGGGTCCTTTTTTTACCACATTCTCACTAGCACTTGCTTTTTCTGTTCTGTTTTATTGTGTTTTGTTTTTAATGTGGGCCATTATCACTTGCAGCAGCGTGGATGGTGTTGGAAGGGATTTTGCTAAGTGAAATAAATCAGAAGAAAAAATATCGGATGGTATCATATAGATAGAATATAGGGAAACTGAACAAAGGATCAAAAAAAAGACAAAATATGCAAGCTCACCAACCATAGCTCTGAGGCACAGAGCAGGGTATGGGAGGAAAGAGTATAAGGGACTACTGTGTTGGGTCATGGGTGCTGTGGTGGTAGGAGAACTAGGGGACTACACATGAGGGGTGAAATTATATACTGTCCAAAAATTAACAGTGATGGAAGAGAAAAAGCACTTCAATTAAAAAAGTTTAAAATCAGATGTAATAACTCAGTAAGTACAGATGACTAAGAAATAGTATTACTTAACTGTTGAGTCTAAGAAAAAGTGTGCCCAGTTACTACCTTTTAAAGTTTAAAATCAGGGGTCCTCCCTGGTGGCGCAGTGGGTTAAGCAATGTGCTACGAAGCAAACCACAGCCACTGCAGCACGAGTTTGAACCCTGTCGCTGGCTGGGGAAGGGACCAACATGGTGCAGCAGACCTCTCCTGCCTCGTCCGCTGCTCCCCTCAGCAGTGTATTTTGGTTGATCTGCCTGTTCTGCTTCCCACTCTGTCTGCTGGATTCTCTCACTCCCCATGCCTCTGGACTGTACCCCAGTGCTTGTATGCATAAATAAATAAATCTTTTAAAAAATAAAGTTTAAAATCAAAGGATTAAACTATAGAGATGGAACATAATAGAAAAAAAAAATAGACCCATTTTTTTTCTTTCTTGAGAACTTGATTGATTTGTGTTGTCCCATTGACTAATGAATTTTATGTGTATTGCTGAGGGAGGAACATTCTAGTTAGAAAGAACAGCAAATGATAGTTTCTTTAGACAGAAGACTGACTGCCTTATTCAAAATTCTGTTAAAAGACTCCAATTTTTACTAGTTAGGATCATTAAAGCTACAGAGCCCATGAAGGGAAGATTGATATTGATGGAGTGATGTACTCAGGAGGGAGCTAGAAATCAGGGAATTGGTGGGGAAACAGTGGATGCAGATGATCACAAATTCTTCAGGACCCTATAAACTATTTAGGTAAGTTTACCATTTACTCTTAGTAAGATGAAAAATCATTTGACAGATATAAACAGAGGCATGGCATGATTTTACATTGTAAAAGTATCTGACTGGTCTGTCATGTCTAGACTGCTAATGAAGGAGGGCGAGTGAGAGGGCAATGGAGTGGTAAATCAGATCAGTTTGTAGGCTACTGAATGAAATCTGGAAAATGGTGCCTTTGACCAAGAGGAAACACTAAAGTGGGATATAATAAGATGTTACATATATTTTAAAGATAGCATAGATAGGATTATGTCCTGATTATAGGATGTGACAGATGGCAAAGGACAACTGCTAGGATTATTGGAGAAAGCAATTGGAAACATACAGTTGAAATTTACTGACAATGCAAGAATCATAATTTGAGGTTTGGACAAACCTGGTTTCAGAAGCCTGTTAGACCCACATGTAGATCTAGGGAAACAAGCATGAAATTTGTTGGTAACTTTTAGTTTGTAATTACAAGCTTTACATATATTTTTATGTTAAAGTCTTATGATTAAGACATGACTGAGAGGTCAATAAGTGCTGAGTGTGGATGGAGAAATGGTCCAAAAGGTATAGAGAAATAAACTGTGAAAATATTAGCAAAGAAAACACCTGAAAACTCTCAATGATAACAAATATTATGTGGATTTTATTCACATGTAACCCTATATTACATAACTGTCATAGAATAATCACTCTTAGTTTTTAAATCTCAGATCAGACTGTTACTAGTTGTAGGACCTTGAGATGCACCTAAACTATCTGAACTTCTATTTCTTGCTTCTAAACCTGGCTTTAATAGTCCACCTTAAAAATCACTGTGACAATTTGTAGTACAAGGAGAGTAGTTACCTAATGACAAGCATATACTGAATTACAAGTAAAAATGCCTCTGTGTAGAACAATCTGCAACCATTACCGTTTGTCAGCTTTTAGTAATGTAATTTTCCCCCTATATGTTTCCATAGATCATTTCAATTAGATGGTTTTGTTAGTACTATTGTTGTTTTAAATATATATGTTCTGCAAAGAAAATAGTACAAATGAATATAATCACTATTGGATATATAAAAATACATTGTATTTATTGTTAAATTATTTTATTAAAAATTAGGAGAAATGCACAAATTCCATGCTGTCACCTAAGTTGAAGCTGCAGAATTTGTAATATATTCAATTACATGCATATTTCAAGTAATTGCATGGTGAAATGGAAAGTTAGCTAGGCTATACCTGATCTGTATGCACACATGCAAAACTCAAAGATAAGATTCAGATGCAAATTTGACTGCTGCAGTTTAGGTGTGTATCCCTTTGAAGATACCTCAATTAGAGTCAGTTTTATTTCCTCCAGTATTCTGCTTTACCAATATGTCCTTTTTCTGTCATGACAAATTTTACAGAGCTAGATTAAATTGACAACCTTGACTATTATTGTTTCCTTAATTATTTTTTTGTTTCCTCCTAGATAGTGCATTGTTTATTCACTCCTCAGTATACCAACATTTCAGGAATGAATGCACACCATACATTTTTATGATTGGAAGCACTGGTTTTAGATCTTTAAATATTTATGCTTCCTATTATGTGTTTGGCATTTTTCCAAGCACCAGGGACATTAAAACAGAGTGATTGCCTCCAAATGTTTCCTTGCCAATAATACCTGTTTTATAATCCAGCCAACTCCCATTTTATAAAATAAGACACTTAAGTGACTTACTTAAATTTACTGATCTAGTTAGTTATACAGGAAGGAAGATGTTGAATGTATCCTGACTTTCATTCAAATTATACAATACTTTTTCCACATTACCAATTATGGAGGGGTAAAGTACACAGAGTGCATTTTCTTTTAATTCTCCCAGATCTCTATGGAATTTGTTTTTTAAATGAGGTTGGCAACAGGAATGTCAATGGGTTAATGAAAGTGAAAACTGCTGCACATTTTGTTTCAAATTCACTTTAGACTTGAAATACTGCATGGCCTTTAGTCTAGGATTTGTCTATATGCTTACAATACACCATTAAGATAAGAAATGCCAATTATCTGGTTAATTTGTCAATGTAGACAGCCAGTCAAGCCCTAACATGAACTGCCTTTAGTGTATATGATCTGAGTTAACTGTAGACATAGTCTAAATTGATTTGTTAATTGCTAAATTTTCCTTCAGTGTGGTTCCTACAGACTTCAGTTGTAAAATGCAGTAACCCCACTGTAATGTATGTCTTGTCTTCCCAGTCTCAAAATAATTTTCTAAAATTATGAGACTATTTACAAAATAAAATTACCCTTTCAGAGAAGAATTGCCTAGTAATAGCAACCACTTTTTAAATAACCCCTTAGTGCTAAGACTGTTTAAAGAATTTTACTTTATTAACACATTAGTCCTATTAGTTAGGTACTAATATAATCTCATTTGAAATTTAAAGAGATTAAATAAATTAACCAAGGTTATACCTAAAAAATAGTAGACCCAGTATCTAAATTATTTTATGAAGCATATCAGATGCTTCTGTTTAAAATTCATGACTAAAACTCACTATTAAATCTTACATAATTAATAGATGAAATGATGTTTTTTTACTATACTTGATAGTCATAACACTAAAGATAGTTAATATTCTGAAAATTATGAAATATTTGGAAAATGATACCAAATTAGTCAACCCCTGTTGCAATTATAAATAAATAGAAAATTGATTCAGAAAGACAAATGATAGCTTTAGGAAAGTAAGTCTATAGTATTGGGATGCAAGGACAAATCCCCTCACCTCATCTGGGCTCTTCTTAGCCTGAGTGAAAAAATGAATTAATATCAGATAAAATATCAGGAAGAAAAGTCAAATTTTAATAATCTAAATATGCTGAATTTATATGACTTTAAATTATAATGTAAAAGTGGGTAAGCCAGGGAGCTCTATTCTGTGTTAAAGGACATGGGGCATGAAACAGAGAGGAGGGGGGTACTTCACATGTTAAGGATGGGATGACCTCATCTTTCAAAAGATACACTTCTTAAATAGAGCATGCATGTTCATTGATAAACCCATCTATGATTGATACAACCCAGACCACATTAATTAGGTGATAAAAAGGGGACACAGTGATTGCTTATTTGATTAGGAAATGGGCATAAACTGAAACAAACCCAAGGAGTCTTTTTAGCATCTAGACCCTTCACTAATCTTAACTTAAAATTTGTGTTCTTTTTAAGTAATAGTAATAGATATCTTGAGATCCAAAAGGTGTTGAGTCAAATTAGTTTAGCTTACTGAGGTGAAAATTATTGGAAGAAGCCTACTTTGTGCATACTGAGAAGATCCCATGTAATCCTTTTTGAGAGAGAATGATCCCACAATAATTTGAATTCACAAATTATAAAACGCAGCTCAGAACTCTAGTAATATTCCAAATATAAGTAAGAAGAAATAGTAGATACTACATATTTTATAGATAATAATTCATCTCAAATGGCATGATTTAAAAATTCTAAATAGAAGTCATCCTATGATCTGTATTATAATAATTAGAACAATTTGTTTCTTTATTAAGGAATGAGTATCACCCCTGCTATCCTCAGATCGAAGTCCTGTTTAATGTGTTTTAGTGTCATGTAATCCTACCAAATCTTTCAGTCTTCAGTTTTTTCCCACAACAAATTTTCCTATGTAAAAACCACATAAATATCTTACTAAAGGACACATCACTGTGTCACCTTTATTCTAAAAATATGCAAGAGCTCCTCATTCCTACAAAATAAAATTTGTTCTCTTAAACTGCATGTACAATTTCATTCTGACTATCCCTTTTATTTCCAACACTTGATCAAACTGGATTGGTAAATATTCTTTTAACAAATCCATGATTTTCCACTTTCATTTTTTACAGTTTACATTGTTTCTTCCAAACTCATAAAGATATACAACCTTATGTTTTGAAAGTAAGTTGCAATTTCAACAATGAAGAAAATCCCTCATATTTCTTGTCCTGTAGCTAAAAAATATTTTTGTACTCTGATTAAAATTAAAGCTTGCTGGTTCCTTTCTCATGATATTGTTATTCCCTAATGATCCTCCTGCAGTTTTTATATTTGCATTATAAACCTTACAAAATACTGTAGAGAATTAGGGTAATGGTAATATATTTACATACCATACTACCTTGCTAATACTATTTCTAATGTAAGGTTTATTATATATAACTTAGAGTAACATAGACCAGTGTGTAAACATTTATTGACGAAGCTGGGAAGTTAAATAATTTCTTAAGGCTGCCTGTCCAGGATTTACATCAGTATCCCTGATTCCAAAAATTTCATGTCTTTCTGGATGTGACATTTAGGGAGTATGGTGAACTCTGACTACATCTTGACAGCAATTTATCGCTAATGATAAATGTCTGAGAAATGATAAATGTCTAGAAAGATGGAGGCATACAGCAGGAATCTCCAAGGATACTTGTGATGTTCAGATGTCTTTGGGTAACTGCTTGGATTTAGGTAGTACTTCTATTTTTTTAACCATATGTCTGTAATAAAAAGGGCATAGGTTAGAAGAATAAGAGAGGATAATGGCATCCAGAAAATGTTTTGATTTAGGGAAAACTACTAACAAGTTGTCAGATCTGTTTCTATCTTAATTCTCAAAGTAATTATGTAGATAGGGCCTAACCCTTCCCCCTTCATCTATCCACATCCCAGAGCCCTGCCTATTACCTGCTTCTTACACATACTGATTCCATTCAGTTTAAATGTTTCACAGACACCTTCATATTTACTTGTTAGATCATCTTCATAGAACCTACTTTCCACTGAAACAACAATTTTATTTGCACAATTACAAATTATTTTTTTACAAATGAAATATAAACTTGTCAAGGTCATGGACTCAGTTATGAACTTTAAAACCCTGTAAACTCAAGTGTCTCACAAATTGCCTGACCTTGGGATAAACTCAGAAATATTTGTTGGCTGACTTCAAAGGAAGTAATTTTAAAAAATGGAATTATGAACAACTGATTCAAACATGATAAACAAACATAGATTTTATTCTGATGAGCAAATGTTACTCAAAACTTATGTTCCAGTCTGTTTCCATATTATTTAAAATTAGGTCCTAAAAAATGGATGCCACATGTTTCTGTTCAATGCTTACATCTACTTTCATATTACATTTAGGTCAAAAAAGCTGAGAGTGCAGGATGACCATACTGAGTGTCTCACACAATATGTTTCTAATGTTTACAGTCAAGTAATTTGGAGATTTCTGATTTGAAAATAGAAGTGCCAGCTCTGTTCCCGTCAAACAAGTAAAAGATAGAAACAGAAATACCCCTAGTAAGAGAGTAAGGCATTCCTTGTCCAACTCAGTGCACAGGGGACTCTTCTTCCTCTGGAAGCAAGGAAACTACTATCTACATCATGCTTGTGATGCTGATTCAGTTAGTGCTATTTTTAGGTGAGCATGATAATAACTTCACTGAAAATACACATATGCTTATGCCTATTAAATGCACAACTGTTGACTATTGGCATTTTTCTAAGTTATTTTATTCAGGAGATTCCAAACAGAATGATGGAAGAAAACATTTGAAAGGTAAATCAAGAGAGAAAGAACTCTTTATAGGAAAGGACAAGTTTTATCTTCCAGCCCTAAGAGTTTTCTGAGTATGTCTCATGAAGAAAATGCTAGTTGAGTAAGCTTCTTTTAGAGGCTTCAAATAAGGACACACACTCACAGACTTTAACTGATAAAATGAGGACATATTCTAATGCTGAAATATATTTATTGAGTCAATTTTATTTTATGATAATTTATCATAAAAGTTTTAACCAAAAATTCCTTATACTATGTCCAAATCTACTGATAATATATTTATTCCAGCATCTGTTATGTCATCATCTCTTTTGTCACACAATATGTAGCTACATTGTGAAGGAAAGGCTCTGTAATGACAAATTGTAGACATTCACTAAGACTATCAGTGAATAATTTGAGTTAGATTAGATCACTTCAAATCTAGAACCAGGATAGTTTAATATAAACACATTATTTATAACTTTTTTAGCAGAAGACTACACATACCATTTCAGTGTTTTTGAACACTATTTTAACTTACAAAAGCCATTTTCTCCTTTTAAATATATCTTTTCATATCTTGATTTCTTGTGTCTAATGATTTAAAGAGAAACATCATTTTAAAATTTAAAGTGCTTTTATTAATGCAAGTATAAATTTATGTTATTGTAATTTTCAGAGAAAGTGAGAACTACTTGGTAAATATAAATGCTACTTTATGATTCAGTTTCTTAATGAGATACTAAAAACATCTATGAAGGAATGTTAATGTATATAATTAAACATATTCTACTTATAATTCCAGTATATAGGATTTTTAATAGTTCTCTATGGCATGATATCAAGCAGGCATATCATTTCCATATATAAATACAATTTAATAAAATACAAGGGAATTCTTAAGTTACTACCTAATCTGTAGGGTAAACATATATAAATATCCACATCATATTTTGGCAAGCATTAAGAGTGTAGATGTCTGGGAGATTGGACATGTGGTATGAATTGGGTGATGTAGGTAATTACAATGTGTTAGTTCAGGTGAGTCTTCCTTTAAGTGTAATCTCAACTAGAGCTGTGGTCTCAGATCTCTTTACAACCCATATCACCTTGGAGGTTGGGCTGGAGATGTCAGTAGTGGAGTAGTGCTTCAAAATCAAAACAACCAATTCACTGCTTTCCTTTGATAAACATCATTGATTTTATTGTTCCAGAATCGTAGGAAAGTTATAGTACATGGAACTCTGCTGCATTATTACAACTGAGTGAGTCCCTAAAAGTAATAATATTTATTTTTCCTTTGTAGATAGTCTATCAAAAAGACTGAAAGCACAATGGAGATTTCCCAGAATATGGCCAGTATACTAACATACTAAATATGTAACTTTAACATAACTAAATACATTACTTTGACAAAGTCTTCTACAACTTACAGGGATATTCACATATATTTTCTAATTTATTTATCATGGAAGGCATGAATAATAGATGTTATAATCCCCATTTCAAATGAAGAACTTAAGATTCATTGTTCCTGAGCATTCTGATTTCTCTGTTTTCACTGTCACAAGCTATAACCCAAGGATAAGAATCATTACATCATTGTTTCCCAGCTACTGACCTGTAAACCAGATCTCTGAGGTTTCATAAGATGTTCAGAAAAATAATAAAAGTAGCCATATATGTAAATTCTGAATAATATTCATTCATAAGGATTATGCAAGTTTCATTCCTGATTATTTGGTGGTATAATATCCTTTTTATAAAGTAATGTTACATAGTTGACATTTATTGAATCCTTTCTTGGTCGCTCCATGCGTATGGAGACGTAATATCAGTTATCATTTTTTATTAGATTTATTTAATTGTATTTGACATTACATTTAGTCCCCAGGGAGTTCCCACCACCATTTCACCAGTGCACCATCACCTCAATTCCTTGTGTTATGTCCTCATGCCCATCTTTGCCTTCTCCTCTCTCCATTCCCCCCATGATCCCTTTGGATTATCTTTGACCTTTTGATCTTGTTGACTTTTTGTTTGTTTGTTTGTTTGTTTTTGGTTGTAATTGCCCATTTCCTTCAGCTTTCTCTTTTCTTTTTTGTTGTTGTTTTCTTCTTTTTTATTTTTTGTTGTGGTTGTTTTCTTTCATATTCCTCCTAAAAGTGAAGCCATCGGATATTTTTCTCTTGCCTTCTGGCTTGTTTCACTGAGTATAATTCCTTCTAGCTCCATCCATGTTTCTATAAATGGCCCTAGTTTATCATTTTTGATTGCTGAATAGTATTCCATTGTGGATATGTACCACATCTTCTTGATCCAGTCATCTACTTTTGGTCATTTGGGTTGTTTCCAGGTCTTACCAATTATAAATAGTGCTGCAATAAACATGGGGGTACTCTTTTGGATTGGTGTATTTGTGTCCTTTGGGTAGATCCCTAGGAGTGAGATTGCCAGAACATATGGTAGTTCCATCTCTAGTAGACTGAGGAACCTCCATACAGCCTTCCATAGTGGTTAGATTAACTTGCATTCCCACTAGCAGTGTAGTAGAGTTCCTTTTTCTCCACATCCTCACCATCTTTTATTGTTGTTGGTTTTTTTGATGTGTGCCATTCTTACCAGTGTAAAGTAGTACCTCATTGTGGTTTTAATTTTCTATATAGTTCCATTGGTCTGTATGTCTTTAATTTTCTATATAGTTCCATTGGTCTGTATGTCTGTCTTTGTTCCAGTATCAAGCTGTTTTAATTAGTATTGCTTTGTAGTAAAATATGAATCTGGGAGTGTGATACCTCCAGTCCCCTTTTTAGCCAGGAGAGTTTTTGCTAATTGAGGTTTTCTGTGTCTCCATATGAATTTCATCAATATTTGTTAAATTTCTTTGAAGAATGTCATTGAGATTTTTATTGGAATAGCATTGAATCTAAATTGCTTTTGTAAGGATGGCCATTTTGATAATGTTGATTCTTCCTATCCATGAGCAAGGGATATCTTTACATTTCTCTGTATCTTCTTCTATTTCTTTTAATAGTGTTTTATAATTTTCTCTATATAGGTCTTTTGCTTCTTTCGTTAGGTTTATTGCCAAGTATTTGATTTTTTTGGCCTAAATTTTAAAAGGAATATTTTTCTTGATTTCTTCTTCAGATTGGTTGTTTGTATATAGGAAGGCTACTGACTTTTGTGCATTGATCTTGTATACTGCTACTTTACTAACTAAACTGATTGATTGTTTTAATTAGATTTTCTGTAAAGCTTTTAGGGTTTTCCAAATATAATATCAGTTATCATTTATTTACCATTGAATTGAATGCAATATAAAATGCTGGCTCCCCTGCATGGAGAAATGTATTGATAGTGAAAATAGTATGCCCTGTACAACTCAGACTCTTTTAGACAACAGGCTTATTACCGAGAAAAGATTTTGGACCTTTTTCTGAGCATCTGTAATCTTCTAAGTGTTTGGAAAAAAGATCAAGAATCAAGAAAGAAGAGGTCAGTATACCATGAGAGACAGAAAACAGAGTCAGGTTGCTGAAATAAAAAAAACAGGAAATCAAGATTTTCTAGGGAGAAAAATAATCATCAAAGGAAAAATAACAGGAAGAAATTCTTGATTTTTTTTCTTTTATTAATAAAACTTAGATGGCATCAACAATCTGAATAATATTTCTGGACATTAGACTTCAGGGGGGTGAAAGATTATATGTGTGTGGTTCTTTAATAACTGAAGTTTTTTCATGGATGTATCATTCCTAATTTTTTTAAAAATTCTCACCCGTTAAGTGTTTTCTTAGAAAGTTGCCAGCAAATCAGCCATGATGATATCAAATTCAGACATGTATTCTAGCATGCGTTGACATGCAAACAGCTCTAGTTAAATTGTACAGTATACCAAAAAATGACTAGGAAACTTTGCCTCTGTGATCTCATTGTCTTCTTGATCATTCATATGCCATTAATAAATTCAAATATAAATCTTTTTTCATCAATTTCATTATATGTATGTCTGAAATGGCTCAGTTTTTAAAAGTAATTCTTGAGTCATTCCATGATAGCTGAGATTTTAGGTTAATCCCTAAAACTATTTTTTTGGCTTAGTTCAAAAGAACTTTTTATTTACAGTTAGAAAATTTTGAATTTTTAAGTATGTCCACTGTAAAGGCATAATGATTTTGCATGGTAGAGTTTTTGTTATATTATCCAAGAAAATAAAGAGATTAAGAATGAAAATAGCCAATTGCTAATGCAATTGAGTATGCCAAATGCATACTCACTTTATCTTGAATGCTTTTGTTTGCTAAAATTTTAATGAATATAAATTTTAATTTTTACACTTTCTCATTAACTTTTTCTAGTGTTTTTAAAATGTACAAAACAAAGATTAGACTGGTTAAATTATATACTGTATGAACTCTAATTAAGGTATATTATTGGTCAATAAATGGGAAAAGTGACTTTAGATATATGGCAATGCTTTTCTTAATATCACTCCAGTTTATCTGTTTGAGTAAGTCTGACAAAGCTTTAACTGTAAAGGAAATAATTTGCATTTTTCTTCCTCAGCTTCTGTCTAACAACTATGTGAATAACTGGCATAATCATTGAATATAGATACTGAGAATCAAAGGTTAGACTTTGATAAATTTTTTCATTTTAAAATCAGAAAATATTTTGTTAGGAATATTGATCACTAACGTCTGAGAAATTACTACTAATATTGAGTAATTAAAATAATACATAACTTATTTTTAAATTCAATAACAAGAGCTCTTTAAAAATTCTCTTTTGTAGCTATCACAATTACTATAATCAAGTTTAGCCATTGTCTTTTTTGCATTTTATATTTGGGAAAATTTTAGGGTGTGTTTGTGTGTATAAAATGCTTTTCTCATCCTATGCATCATGCATTGTCAAAGGATTCCATAGCATGACATTGTTGAAACTCAGTTTTGGAAGTGCATAAAAGAGCTGTATTTGTTGCCAATCAGAGGAAAGTGTTTTCAAAACAAGGATAACATTTTATTTTTCTCTCTCCACAGTTCTGCAGTAGTGTAAGTGTTAAAGCCTAAGAGGTTTAGAAAGCTGCAGTGAATGTGTTAAGACTGTTAATGAAGCTTCTGAATCTAAGGACAAAATTAGCTCTCACACCCACACTGCACAAAGTACAGCAACTGTCTGATAGAATTGCATCATGACTTTTACCTGGGGACACGGGTATTATATTCAGCTGAATTGATGAAATTGGGAAGACAGATGTGCCCAAAGGACATTTTAAGAAGCTTGTACCTACATAAATTGCTTGTGAAAAATCTCTAAAATTTGAATAAGAATCCAATGTAAAATGCTTTCTGCCTGTAAACTTCAGGTCATATGGTATATATTTCCTAGCATATCTTTTAAGAAGAAAGAAAAATTGACTTCCCCTTGGTATCAAATAATCTATGTAATGCCAAGCCCAAGAAATGTTTATTTTTGTCCTTTTTTTTTTTTTTAAAGACAAGTAATTAGAACTAGGGAGTTGAATGAGGAATGCTAATTCTTATATGTTTACTTAAAAACATTAATTTCAGGCTTTGGTTTCAGTGTCATTGGCATATAAAGTAAAATTAAATAAATTGGATAGTATAACTATTTAGCAAATGGAACCACAAAATAAAAACAGCAATGTCAATAAATAAACCCTCAAACAAACAAATTACCAAAAACTTTAAACTAGATTCTTAGATCTCGAGACTTGAGAAATCAATCCTAGTACCCTCCACACAGAAGTCTTAGAGATAAGAATTTCTGAAGGGGTTATTTTTCTCCATTTTAAAGATACATATCAAATATATTCATATAGATATATTTTATTTGCAATATCATACAATACTTTATTGGTCATTTTTTGTTTAGGGAGTTTGCAAGAATTTAGATTTGTTTTAGGTTTGATATTGTAAGAGTAATGAAAATCAATATACAAAGTCTGAATTGTGATTATTAGCAGGTGCAAGAGGTGACTTGTTTTTACTCTACATTTTAATATAATCTCAGAACACTTGATGGTCACGTGCTTGGTCTTAGAAATTTCAAACAGTACAACACAGTTACACAGAAAATCATTTTAATGTCTCTAGAAATTCTAGAAACTGGAATTATACTTATGAAACTGTAAAAATGAACTATTTTAAAAATGTTAACCAATAAACTTTAAAATACTAAATATCATCTGTCCCTGATAGTCCCAATGTCACATATGTTTACTGGTAATAGAAAAAAAAAAACAAAAAAAAAAAAAACGGGGTCACCTTTGAAATTCCCAAAACGAATAGTCCTGTCCACAAGAGGGCATGGGATTTCCATAGGAAAAGACAGCATATGAATGTAGAAAAATAAATGGTTGTATAACTGAATTTTCTTTTGATTGAACAAACTCTTAAAAAAAAAAATAGAATTGACTTACACAGGAACACTAATAACTTCATTTTATCCCAATAACTTAATTTCATCATAACCCCCAGCACTGATTTCTTGCAACATTTTCCTTTTTCAACACCTTTAAGAGTTAGCCTATATAATGTTCTACTTTCATGTATTTTCTATTTATGTTCTAAGTATAATGTATATGCTTGAAGGATACAGATTTGTATCTATATATTCTTATCTCCATAGTAAAATGCAACAGCTTTGTCTAAGTTAGGTGATAACTATTTGTCAACAGAAGATAAGAAATGTGTTGAAGTAATAAAAAATATTACAGCTATTTAAAACAAAGTTTTCTCAGCAAATGACAATTTATTTATAAAACCTTTTTATATCTAGTATTTAGTTAAGTCTCCAATAACTATATTCCCTATTTTCTTTTATATCTCAAATACATTTTCTCCAGGTTTATGGACATAAATACACTTTTGGTGGAAAATTAATTTTAAATATGAATGTTCTTAAAAATAAAAAAGTAAGCAAATAAATATAAATTTTCTAATTTTCTTTGTCCCCAACACAAGATATTTTATGAAACTTCTATTAAAAAAAAACATTCATTCTTCTCTCATTAGCTTAACTATATTTTAAATTTCTGTTTTTAAATGACATTTTTTTTATCTTAAATGGAAAAAAGACACACTATTCTCTGTATGCCTATAACAACAACAAAAAAAAACACAAAAAAACTTTGATATGTGTGAATTACTTTACTAAAGATTCTGTAATACATTTTTACATGTACAGACAACCATTAGTAGAGAATTAATCCAAGTGATTTCTTGCCAAATTTCAGTGCTAGGAAATAGAGCTTGTGAAAGCAACTAATCCTGAAGGATTACAAACTAAATTATAATAGAAATAGTGAATTGATAGTCAATTCAATGATTAAAACCACCAGCTTCAAATAATCATGTTTACTAAATCTAAACTGCAGATGTAGTAACATTAAAAATAAGAACCTTTTCAAAGTCAGAATATTGGCAATATAGTTCTACAGTTACATCATTATCCTGCAAAATGAGATTTAATTTCTATTTTTTAAGGGAATTCACAATTTACCAATTGAAGTTTTAATTTACTCAAGTTTAAGCAATTTAATTACTTAAGCCCATTATTTAGAATGCATTTTAAACAAACACATCTAACAAATACAAACACAATCATAAATTACCTCTTTATTCTCTAAAATGGAAATACTTTGAAAAACAAGCTTACTTAACATCTCCCAGTGAATGTTCTATCACTTAACACCACACAATTTTCTTACCCGTTTTGATGAACATTTTTATAGCACTTCATACCCAAGATCTCCATAAAAGTAGGCCAAGGATCATAAATTATTGGTAGAATACGAACCCCAGATTTTCTCCTGTGATAATTTCTGAGATGAATGTATTCTGTGATAAATAATCCAAAGGTTGCTCAAGAGTTATATCCAAGAAGTCCATCTTTACTTACCTTGATTTTTTTTTTTTTCTCAAAATGAAATGGTTCAAAGAGTAAATTAGGTAATAGGGTAATCCAGCTGAGTTTTGAAAATCATGACTGTAAAGTTACTTCTGATGCTTACTTCTGTGAAGAAATAAGTTTAAGCTTTATGTGACTTAGAATACGAACTAAATTATTTTATTTGGTAATAATGGAATGATTTTTCCTCCTATCATTCCATGGTCTAAATTTTAACAGTTCGAGTACTATCACTGGAATGTGGAAAGAGGTTGATTAGATTCAAACATTTGAATCCAAACCTCTGGACTTGCTAAGTGAGCACTTGCAATTTGCTTAGCATCTGTAACCTCAATTTCTTCATTTGTAAAGTGGACACGGTATGAAAAATACCCACTTCATGAGACTGGAAACTTAAATAAGTAATTCATATTAACACAGTAGATACTGATTGAAAATGTCAGTTATTTCAATTGTTTGTCACCATTTTTTTATTATTATATGGGTTGGTAATCATGAACACACAGAAAAAACATTTTAATGCCCAATAGTAGACTCCATTTTCAATGGTC
Source organism: Galemys pyrenaicus (assembly GCA_019455555.1). Classification (NCBI taxonomy): domain Eukaryota; kingdom Metazoa; phylum Chordata; class Mammalia; order Eulipotyphla; family Talpidae; genus Galemys; species Galemys pyrenaicus. Next base: position 2,658,624 of record JAGFMF010011523.1, read on the forward strand.
TGATAACTGAGTTGATTGAAATTCCACAGCAATCGGCAGCCTCCAGACATGTCAACCATTCATCTCTCTAGATTCTCTAGGCTTTCTCCCCGTATCAAGTCAGATCATCAGAATGGTACATACCAGACCTATATTACTTTAGCCCACTTCAGAACTGCCTTCACAGAGCTATGATTTGGAATCATGCCCTTGGCTTCTTATCAGAGGTCAGTGTAAGAAATGGCCATATGAAGAATGCCTCTTCTCTTTTTGTAAAACTGCTATTGAAGATACTGTCCATTTTAGTGTTTAATGCCCCATAGACAAAGACTTTTGCTATAAATTCTTCTTAGAGCTAAGTTTAATGATTTTAGTATATCTGTTCTTTTGTTTTAAAGTACCTCATCCTTTTGGGAAGCAGAAAAGCTTTAATAATAAATAGAAGATTCCTTTCAACATGTACAGTTCTTGAAAATGTTACCAGCTACTGTTCTATCTCCATCATCAAGGAAGAATGAAAACCAATAAATTCATTCTCCCTTTCCTGCTTTAAACTTAAATTGTTACCTCTGTAGGATATATTTGCATGTAAGAAATTTGCCACTGAGAGAAGGAAACTTAATACAGTGCTGCTAATAAAAATTTCAGAGACCCATTCTTTGGAGGGCAGAGGAATGTGCTGTTTCTATCAAGTCACATCATGTAAACCTACACAATTTGGCAGACCTTTGCTGTTGTTTGGTCAGTATAGGGCTTTAAAAGAGTGTGTGAGGTGCAGATGTTACATTTAGGTATAATACAAGCATATGGGCACCTATTGTCAAACTCAAGAAAAATTTTCCTGTTAAATTCATCTCCAAAATAGGTCACTTTTCCTAGTGGGTACAATCTGACATTAATAGTCACTGCTGCATTTCTTTAGGCAGGATAGTCCCTTGAACATTTACATGAAATTTTGCAAGACTTGGAGCAAATAATTTCTGGAAAGAGCATGGGGAAACAGGCTTAAGCAACCATCAGTCAGTCCTTTCTGCTTACTTCCTAAAATGTATTGCTTGGTTCCATTCCCTTTAGTGTCACTGCAGGAACTGTCCATGGCCCTTTCAAAGCATGGAGGAATATTTAGAAGTGTTAATATAATTACTTCTTTCTCAGAGCCTGTTTTCTCCACTGTGAAAATTGGGGGAGAAGGAAATATAACCAAATGTTATATATTATTATATAAAAAATATGTTCTATAACACAGAATTTGAAATATTATTCACATAATGAAAGGAGTATAGTAAGTCTATGGGAAAAAGTAAATGCTTCCAAACTATGCTGAAGGCCAATAACATGAGAAAAGTTATTTTGCTTATTGGTAAACACTGCAGACATCAGCCAGAACTTTCAGCAGATAGAAACATCTTAAGGAAGACAAGTTTGTCAATATCTGTTGGCCATGCATATTCTTCCCCAAACAAGAATATGCATGAATTCCTTATCCCAAATATCTACTGAGTTGATGTTTACCAAGAGACAGTATTAAATAGTATTAATAATAGAATTTCAGTCATTGGTAAATCTAAAATATTATATTTAGGTAGCCCTTAATTTGAAACAAACTCTTAATAGAAAAAAAAAAAAAAAGCATTGACATAATCAGCATTTGGTTTCTATTTGTGCAGGTACTTTGTAGTCTTATAATCATTTTTTTTTTTTTGTTTAAAAGCTGGGATCTATAGTCATTTTTGACCCTTGGTCTCCTAAAACAAATTCCGTTCATTATCTATCTATCTATCTATCTATCTATCTATCTATCTATCTATCTATCTATCTATCTATCGCTGAATCCTGGGGTATAACAGATAACACAAGAAAACAAAATGTAAAATTAGTAATGCTCTGTGGATTATTTTTCTGCAGGCAAAATTCCAAAGTATAAATGGCTTTCATAGATCTTAAATCTAAACAAGTACCCCAATAATTAAGTTATATATTTATAAAACAATTGCTGTTTCATAAACAAAACTACTTCCTTTTGGGCAATTTAGGCAAGAATCTTTATTTTATTCAACAAAAGACTAAGAATATTATAGTGTGTGAATCTTCATTGTAGAGACCTATCATTTTATTCACATACTTATTTTACTTGTTAATAGATATATTAGAACATTCAGTCCACTTTGAACTTTCAAAATTGTCAATCCTTTATGTAACTAAAAAAAAATTGAGAATCCTGTCTTATGCCTTTGGGTCATTTCTTAACTGGTAAAATATAAATGGTTTATCAAAGTACCTCATAAAAAGGACCTTTTTTCTTTCTATACATAGCTTTTGACTTAATTATAATGGTAATTTTAAAAAATTAATAAATTTAAAATCAATTAAATAGAATGGAATTTTAGATGTCAAAATGTTAGGTACTAATTATTTGTTGTTCTATGTGACGGAGATAGTTTGACATTTTATTAATTTATTTTTTATTAAGGTAATGCTTACTTTTTATTGAATATATGTGATTTAGAGGCATAGAATCACACAATTGGCAATGTTTAAATATGTGTTCTACCTAAAAGGAGGCATAAAAAATGTTGAAAAGAAATGTCTTTCTAATTCTCCATATTTCATTCTTACATTCTGCAAAAATGGATGTGTGTGTAAATATGATGAGGCATGATTTAAAATCATCATTTTACATGTTATGAATTACCCATAGGGATGCATTACTAAAGATATGATTATCTGCAACTTTTATGTTAGTATTAGGTAAACACTAATAGCAAAATATATATATTACTATTTTTTCCAATTGCACTTTGTTAGTGCCATAAAAAAATCTAACAGAAAGTTGGAAGTAGTATAACTACTAAAAATTAAAATACAAACAACCCTTACAATAATGTCAAACATCAATGGAGGATAAATCAATTTATAGCAACTAATATTTCAAAAAAGATAAAATTAATTATAAGAGTGCTTACTGACTCTAAAACCTCAGGACATTATAATATATATTGTCTCTATCCTAAGGTTTAGGGCACTATGAAGCTAGTACAAAATATTATGTGTTAAGAATTAATTTGGTGTACAACCAGGTTTTCTCCAGGATGAAGACTTACGAAATTGCTCCGACTGTGCATTTCCCCTTACGACATTTTATCCCACAGGCACATTTTAACTAAATTTGACAGCAGGGTGGGAAAAAGTCCAAAGCTAAACAGCACTGCACTGGTTTTTGAAACAGGTAACAGCTAATGGCCCAAACATTTCATATTAATAATCAAATGCTGGCTACCCTGTGGATTGCTACCATGTGCTAATGAGGAGAGCTTGCTCTCTCTCTAGGCAAGCAGCTGTCCATGAAACTTCTAATGCTTCTAAAAACGGATGGATGTCCATGGAGAAACTACAATGGTTACTACCTGCCACTAGCAACAGATGCACATGTAACTGGAAATCTGATTTGTTGAGTCAAGAGCTTAGCTTTATTTATTTTTATCCCTCTAAACTACCAAAACTTTTCAAAACAAAGTGAAAAATATTTAAAATGCCAAAATGCTTTGATTAGCCACAGTAAATATTTTTAAGAGTGGTTGTTATGTTTTATTTGTTTTTTCTCCTTGTAAAAGAGGAAATAAAACATTGTCTGTGAAAACCAAGTCTTCAGTTCATTTCTTTTGGTTCAGCATGACTTTTTGATGAGAACTGCAATCTTGAGCAAGAGCTGTCTAAGCATGCATTGGTGACCACTAACCAGATTGGTTTGAGTTACACAACTGCAGTTACTGGTAGAATAAGGTTGCCTCCATGTCTCCAAAACTGAACTTGAGGTTCTCACTTGTCTTCACAAAACAAACACACTGCAATTAATGGGAAATTAGTTCTTCATGAGTCATAGGATTATAGACTCGTTTTGATTTATATTTTGATGACATCACTCATTTAATTACTTACAAAATACAGTATGTATAAAAAAGAAATTAGCTACAATTTGAATTAATGTGTGTGTCTCCCTTTCATACTTTAGCATGTTACCTTGCTTTTCATTATCTTCTTTTATTGCCTTTTGTTCAAATACAAATACACAAAGGAGTGAAGGGGGCTCAATAATCTATGGTGAAGGATTATTGGTGCTTTGGTAATGTGCGTGGTGTGGTTACATACATTTGTAGGAATGTGAAACATTCCTGAAAGAAATGAAGTGCTGTAAATTGATATTGCTTCAATGAGCATAATTTTTAAAAGTACAACAAAGTAGGTATCTGATGATTGCTAGTTGTTATATAAGTAATTTTAATGGTTTACTTATAGACTCATGTTATTCTATGTAAGTTTTCTTCTGACAGAGGAGCTATAATCTTTAAATTTTGTTTTTATGCTTGAGAAAATTACAGAAAATTGTTTTCATTTTTAAAGATTGTTTACTGTATATTAAGCACAGATATTCTCTCAGTTCTAAAGCATGTCATTTATAACTACATTAACAAAAGCTTAGTATTCTTATCTATAACATAAGAAAAGTATTATATGTCTCTTAATATCTGTGGTTGTAAAAGTCAAATAAGGTAACATGGGAAATTCCCTGATAAATGTTTAAGTTAATTTCAGATGTAAGATACATATCTTTTGGTAAACTTTTGTCATTATTTCTTCTTATCAATATCTGAAATAGAAAAACCTAAATTTGAACTCTGGGGAAAGCCATTGGGTTTAAGAGAGGAAATATAAAGGCAAATGCCCATGGGAACCAAGCAAAAACTAGATTAGATAAAGAAATTATTCTTGCGTTCCTTCCTTCATGATGATAAAGATAGGAATACAGGACAATTTTTCTTTCCTTTTAATATCACTGTGGTAGTTTCGCAGGGCTCCTTAACAAAGTACCATAAACTAGGTGGCTTAACACAACAGAAATTGATGCTCTCATAAATCTGGAAGCTGAAAGTCTGAAATTAAGATGTTTGCAGAATGTTGCTATCTCCAAAGCCTCTAAATGAGTATTCTTGTCTCTTTCAGCTTCTGTAAGCAGCATGAGTACGTTGGTTTGTAGATATATCAGTTCAATTTCTCCTTCCTTGTTACATGGCTGCATTCTCCTGTGTATCTTTTTCCACTTGGCATTTTTCCTCTATATAACGACATTTTATAAGAGTAGAACCTCTTTTATTAAGGGCTTGTGTTCCTCCAGTATGACATCACATTAATTAATTGTATCTACTAATGCCCTATTTCCAAATAAGGTCACATTCTGAGGTACTGGGAATTAAGACTCCAATATATCTTTTGGGGGACACAACAGTAGTCATAACAACCACTGTAAGAAATGAAAAATTCAAAAGAGCAAATATTGATGGCAAAGTACATGGCTTAAGCAAAAATAGAGAATAGTTAGGGTGTGGCAAATTGTCTATAGTTCAGGTTTTATTTATTTATGTGTGTATTTATTTATTTATTTCATGATTAGCAAAATAGCTGTTACTCTGGTATACAGTTTTTATGATGGTAGAATAAAGGTCTAATATTAAATCTCATAATTTCTAAATATTAGCAAGTCACTTATTTTCATGCCAACTGAGGAAAAACTGTGGCATGTAAATGCTTACTAGCCATAATAGTATTATTGAGATCATGATATTATTTAAGAATAAAGTGTCTTTCTTTAGGGAAGCTATAGTTTTTGGAAATTTAAAAATATATTAGCACACTAAAATATATTTTCACCTTAAATAACTAAATTTGGCACATGAAATAATTCCTTACTTAATGAAAAAATTACATATTTATATGTTCGGGCAGGTCAAGTAGAAAGATCTTTAAAAGAAATATACTACTTGTCTTATATCAGTGGTTTGAAGAAAAGGATAAGCCAATACTAAGTCCACTTAATTTTTGTGATTTGGGTCCTCCCTGCTGGCACAGGGTTAAAGACACAGCACTAGCAAGCTGTCACCAGCCAGTGCAGCATGAGTTTGAAACCTGACCAGGGGACTGACCTACATGGTGCAGCAGACCTCTCTTGTCTCACCCACTGCTCCCTTCAGTCATGTCCTTTGGTAGTTATGCTTGTTCTGCTCCCCACTTTTGTCTCTGGTGAATCCTGTCTCCCCACACCCGCACCTCTGGCCTGAATCCCAGTTATTGTATACATAAGTAAATAAATCTTTAAAATAAATTAAAAACTAAAATTCTGATTTAAATACATTAATTCCTGATAGCATAAAAGAATAAAATAATATGAGCTTTATCTGTTCTCTATTACTAATCTCTTTGAATATCAGTTTCCACAACAGACATTTTCCTCCAAATATCCCATGTCTATGCTTTGAAGAGTATACTCTAAATTTCCTTCTTAATTTATCTAGATGTATACAGTATTTATAAAATATATCTCATTTACAGTAATTTTGACTGTATAATATTATCATTGATTTATGTAGTTTACTTGTTATAAAAGTAAGATTATAATCACAGGTTTGTTGAAAAGATATTCTAATCCTCTGTTTAGTATGCATCTGAAATGAAGGTTGGCTAAGTGTTACCTGTCAGTAATAAAGGTTTTGTTGTTTTATTTCCAATGTGTTTTCCTACAGGTTTAGTAAACACATTGTAATCTATATTTTGAGAGCTTTTTGAAACGTTTATTAGCCCCCTTTTTTTCTGTTGTCAAGTTGACTCATATATTATCTTGATGATCCATGAAGTCTCTTGGCCTCCATTTCTTTGTTAAATTTAAATTCTTGTACAAATAAATATGTTTTAGATTTGCATATTTAATACAGAAATTTGGGATACTTCAGGCAACATAGTGAACTGAGTTGACATGCACTAGATCCTGTTCTCTCTATGTTGAAGTGCTTTATAAAATAGAGCAACCATAAAAATGTAAGTTACTATAGCCAATCTCAAAAGAAAGTAAGAGTAATATCCAGGCGACAAAAATAATAGATTTCAAAGCCAAGGAGTTAAGGGCACAATCTAACATTCCAAGGGTCAAGATCCAATATATTCCAATAAGACGTAGTAAGTACAGACTGTGGGCTGGACTTTTGATGCTACATATTGGTAGCAGGACTTTGAACCAATGTGCAATAGGCAGATGAAACACATTTATGAGTATACCTGACATTTGTGAAAATCCCCACACCCATAAAGATTTGATAAGGAATATACTATTGTTAGAAAGAAACTTGGCTACCTTCTTGTATTTCTAACCAAAACCATACTTCATTTTGATGGTCAAAGTTAAATGTAGCTATGTTTCTTTTTAACTTTAATAATCGGTTAGACAGAGGTTAAGCACAAACTAAATGCCAACATAACACCTCACCTAGAATACTCCCTAGGTCAGATATATTTTACAGAGTATTATGATTTTACTTGAATTAAATGCCAATGTAGGAAAATAAATAATAAACATAGACTAATAAGAGTTTATAACTACATAAGGCAAAATAGTTCAAATGATACTGAATAATTAGGATAAAGTGAATATTTGTTAAAAGAACGATGTGAAAAGCAATACAGAATAAGAGTGTTTACCACTAAAAGAATAAAAGAACTCTTTTTAAAAAAAAGTATTGAAAAGAAGCAGTAAACTTAATGTATAGATAGTACATAGGGATGTTGATTTGTAATAATACACACAACAAACTTAAATAAAGTTACAGCACAGTGTTACTTCAATAAAAGTTATTAAAGCAGAAGAAGGTATAATTACAGAGAATTGTATTTTCTAGACTTGATATGTAGACATCATAATTATGAATTTCATACTATAGATTGAACAATAGTTTACCTAAAATAAACTGATAGTAGAAGTTATAAATAAATAATGCTGAAAAGTAAAGATAGAGAAACAAAAAGAGAGAGTAAAAATATATGAATGATAGAATGAAGCAATACCCTATAGATTTGGCTTAGAAATCCAGAAAAAAATGGTAAGAAAGTGAAGAAGCAATATTTTTAAATAATGGCATATACATTTCCAGAATTTAACAAAAGAATGAAAAATATGAATGCTGTTTGAAAATGCACACATAGTGCCCAATAGGATAACTAAAAATAAATTTTAAACCTAGACCCATTATAATAAAATTGCAGAAATCCAAACACAGGAGGGAGAATAGCAACCCAAGAGAAAATATAGACAGGTTTAAACTAACATATTTCTTATCAGTAAAAATATATCAAAAACAACATAGTATCCTTAGAGTCTTCAAAGTTCATGGCAAATATGAACATTTATTAAAACTTAATAGCAGTAAAGAAAACACCCTAATTTGAACTTTTAAAACTGGTCTCAAACTTTTAGAAAAATGCTGTGAATAATAACATGGTTTTGAGCTGGGTAGACCATAATAGAATGATTCAGAGAGCTCTAATTTAACAAGTAAAGTCTTCATCTGTAAGTTTCCATTAAAATATCCATCACTAGGTTCCTTTTCTAATAATGTGATCTATTCAAATTCTATATTTCATTCAACAAAATGAATAATAGAATTTACTTATTAATGTGGCAACTTTAGGGCTATTAACTTTAGATTAATGGTTAAGCTGTGACTCCTTTTGAACGTATGTTTTATGAGACAATAAAATTAAAAAGAGCAACTTAATATGCTCTTTCTAAAATAATTTTAAAGTTAAAAGTAAAGAAAAAATTACTCTAAGAGCACAATATGAGCACTGATGTTCTATGAGAAATTGTGATAATGAATCAATAATAGTGACGATCATTTACTTAGTACATAAATGTTAATTTGTTCGATTTGTTATTTTTGCCTCATCACCCACTTAAAATAAGTGCTATTAAAACTACCCCTATCTATGAGCCAAAGCTAAAAATTAATCAATATGAAATTCTTTCACATTTATACCTAAAAATATTACACTAGAACAGTGGTTTTTAACAAAAGGAAGTGTGTGACTAGAGTACTTTTGGCAATATCTGGAAAAGACTTTGATTGTCAGGAGCAGGGGTGTATTGAATCTGTGTTCGCATGAAGACTCAAAAATAAAAATAAAAAATCTGCTCCATAAAATCAGTAGTGCCAGCACTGATAATCCTTGATACTGAATATTTAAATCAAATGCTTATCTAACTGACTAATAACAATGTTTTAATATATAAACATATCAAAAAATATGAACTTCCTTTTTCTACACAATTCTCAGTACTTTGAAATTGACTGGCATCCCATATATTTGGTGGTTTCACCTAACACAAACCACAGTATAAAAGTTTTCTCTGCAGGCAGTCTTTATAGTTTGATTTCTATAGCTGCCAGCAGTTGTCCCCTGACATCAGTTTGGTTCAAGGAGACATCTTGACAACGTTGCTGATGCACAAGAGGCCAGCAGCCTTCCACTTTGCTCACTTTAGTTTCAGAATTCTACATGCATTTATATTGAGACAAAAATAATAAAATATATTGACACACTTCCCTTTAAGTATTAATGCCTTATCTTTTCCAATGTCAGCAATCCCTCAGTAATGTAGCTTGCTCTAGTGCTGATAAAGCATTTATTTTGTTTTCTCTAACTTCCTTTTGGTGTCTAGCTCATTTATTTTTAATTCATAATACTTTCCAGGGTTTTATAACATTGATTACTATATTTCAGATACCAGTTATTGTGGTCTGTATCTAAAACAAAGTATATTGAAAATAAAAATTAAATTTCCTATTTTTGATGATTTATTCCAGTATGATTACATTTAAATTCTACAAACATGTGTTGTAATATCATTCTAATTTCAAAATTTCGTATATAAGTTTTTAAGATGATGATATGTATCTTAAGCAAAAAAATATTTAATATAAGAAAACTAAAAACCATATTGGTTAAAATGTATTCATAATTTATCCTTACACTTATTATTATGGAGGAGGTAGCTATTAAAATTTAGGTAACTCTCTCTTTAAATATTATTTGAAGCACTAGGTAGTCCTCAATTTCATTTTCATGTTTTTCCGAAGAAAATATTGAAAACAATATGATTTGACCTTGTTAATTTTTCATGATTTGGGCTTATTAATCTCAAGTTCTGTTTTTCTAATCTGAACTATGCTAGATATGTCTTTGATCAGATAGTACATTAATAAAGAATGCTGTTTTTCAGAAGTAAAGGAAATGGAGCCTAAAGAAAAACATTACAGAATAATAAGTATTAAATAAAATATAACAGTGTTAAAATTTGGATCTCACTGTATAAACACTATATATTTTAGGCCAAATAATATGTAACATTTAGTATTTTAAACACAGAGCATATAATGGTAGTTTAAATAATATTTATCTGAAATCATGTTTGTCATTTGATAAAGTAGAATTAGTAAGATCAATTTTGCCCAGTCATAGTGATGTTCTTTATATATGCCCAGTAAATAGAAATGTGAAGAATTTTATAATTAATTATATCAAAGGTACTAAATGAAAATGTTAATATCCCTACAGGGAGCACCTTATTTATCTAAGGATAAAAACACATGTTAAAACATCTAACAATTGCAATGCAATATACTTGTGTTCCATCATGCTAATGTAACATAGAAAAGTGTGAGATTATGCAATATCTAAAACACCCATTTTTGTCTGTCTCTTATAATTATCTATTTTAGATAACATGTGGTGTTCTTTTTTTCCACAAGGTGTCATTTTAGTTGTATTGACAACTAAATTTATTCATGCTTCATCTTTCATGCAGAACCCAATGCATGAGTTTCCAGTCCTACACTTGAATACATGTCTTATGCAGAGGAATGCTATCTAATTCACAGGCTGTAATGTTCCTCACAAAGAGTCTACACCTTTAGTGAAAAGTGTTTCATTTTTACTTGTTGGCAGCCTGATGATACAAAGGATCTGTGCATAATACCACAATCTCTTGCCTGTGCATTGTCATCATAATCAGGACATTGTTAGTCAAAATATATGTCCGTTCTGAAAATGAAAATATGGAATACGCAAAACCAATAGAATAAAATAGCATATTAGTTTCTGTCTTATATATGAAATAATCAATGATAAAATGTATTTTCTTTAACCCTTTCAGCTATAAAAATGTCTGCCTTCTAAGAGATCTTGAAAAGGGCCTCCTACACTAACCACTGAGACCAATTCTATATGAATATCTAGTTGAAACTTAGTTCAGGACAGGCAGGAGTTTTGGCTTTCTCAATGAATAAAATATTGATTTCTTCAGATTTTGTTATAGGAAACATATTATCTTGTTACAGGGTCTAATCTGGTTATAGAGAAATCTTGTTATAGGGACTAATTCAGAGAAAAAGAAAAGTCACTTGTATATCCATTCACTCTGATAACCCAATAAAATTCAAGGTCAGTGTTTGTCACTGTGATGTGTTACATATGTCTGTACTTCTTCAAGCCTATGATCTATCTTGTTCATGGGGTAAGTTGAACAAACAATTTTTCCTTCCGCCTATAGCCTTTTTAGATTCTCAAATTCAGATTCTCTGCAGCACCATGTTATTGGAAAGTTGCTTATACGTGCTTCATTATTCTCTCAATTGTCACACTGATATAATAAATCAGTTGTGATATAATAAATGCATACATTGATTGTATATATCTATATATATTTATTGAAATATTGTCCCTTTAACTTCTTTTTACAGATATTTTCTTAGAAATCCATCCTACTTGTTTAAACTGCCTTTTGCTCTCATGTATAAGTTCCTCTTTCTTCTGTCCTGTTGTATTGGCATTCCTCCAGATTGTGTTATAAATGTCATCTCCTATAATTCAATATTTTCTTTCTTGTTCATATTCCATGTATTATACTCCCCACCTGACAATTCTGCTTGTGTATATCTTGGAGACATAAAAACGAAAACTAAATGAGAACCTTCCAACTTCAACCTGCATGTCTGTTATATTAGCCTCTCACTGGATCCCATGTTTACTACCATAATATCCAATTACAAAAACTTTTCAAGTCTGCCTCCAGTGTATTCCTGGAATCATTCTCTCTGTATTTCTAGAAAAGCTCTTCTATTTCTCTTTCTCCCTCTCCCTCTTCTTCTCCATGGTACTGAAACAACATCAACTCTTCTTCCTTACTTTAGTAGTACCTCCCACCATTTTGGTATCTCTAGAAGCATCACTTTGATCATGCTAAAGTACATGTCTGATTAAGCACTTGGTTCTTTGGATAGCAGCATATGAATGGCAACATGAAGATAATGGTAGGTGAGAGAATGAAGTGAAGAACATGATATAAATTAAAGAATATGAAACTACTAACATAGTACCTAGCATACAAAAGGTGATGAGTGCTTGTCAGTACTGCTGCTAATAAAGACAATATATATCTGCATCTCTATCTATTCCACATTAACCTATGGTACACACAGAGAGTTTACTCTGTTGTATAGTTGCTGTGCCTATCAGAGTGCACAGAAATTAGTATTCAAGAATTGAATTAATTGAGCAAATTAGTATTTGCTCAATGCATGGATAGCAGGGACAATAGACATTTGATTTACATAATACAATTTGGTAAAGTGCTTTCAAATTCTCTCTTTGTAAAGAAGATATGCTTATTACTATCCTTCATGGTATGTTGGGTAAAGCCTCAAAGTTTAAATCATTGGTACAAAGTCAAAGAGCTCTTAAGTAACCAATCTGTCAAAATTAATATTATTAGGTTCTAAGCCTAAAGCACTCACACTCTGTCTATGTGACACCTTGGCTTCTTTGTAATGTTCATATTAAATATAGCCCTATTGAAACTTAATCAGGACTCTGTGTGCAGTCTTAGGAAAGCATCCCAAATAAATTATAGTATTTCGAGCCACACTTCTCAAGGAAGTATAGTGAATTAGAGATGAACATAATTCATATTTTAAAAAATATTTTCTATAAAAATATGACATGATTTTGTTTACCTAATTTGTCCCTGGCTTATTTTAGCTGTGTCCTAACATATATCACCTGAACATAATATTTTCATTGAGCATGCCTTTATAGTGAAAAAGAAGTAGGGATTTTATTATACTCCCTTAGTACATTATTTTAATTCCTGTTGGCTATATTACAATTTTTACTTGCAGATATCTTTAGTTAAAAACATTTGGTGGTCATCTTCTCCCTATTTCCACTGTCCTAGCTTCCACAGGAATTGGAGCATCAAGTCTAGCCTTTGAAGTCAGAAGCAGTGCCACTGTCTTTTTTCCCATTAATTAACTGGGTGTTCAGTTTATCTCAATGTGCTCTCTCTCTTGCCAGCTCTGCAAGACCTTGTCCTCTTCTGCTAGTTCTGCAAAGAACGAGAATCTACATAAAATTAAAAATCAAAGCAAGAATATTTTAACTATGCCTGATTTTTTTTTAACCTGGAAAAGACTCATGCAACAGAGGCTGTTTAATGTTAAATATGAAATAGTGGCAATAGTGCAGGGTCTTCCCTGGTGGCACAAGGGGTTGAGTGCCACACTGTGGGGCTTCCACAGCCACTGTAGCCCAAGTTTGATCCCTGACCAGGGAGGGGTCCAACTAGGCTCAGCAGACCTCTCCTGTCTCACCCGCTGCTCCCCTCCGCAGTGTATTTCAGTAGATCTGCCTGTTCAGCTTCCCACTCTGTCTCTGGTGAATCCTCTTGCCACCCTTCCCCCTAACTCCCTGCTCCTCTGGTCTGTACCCCAGCTCTTGTATGCATTAAAAAAAAAAAACAAACCTTAAAGAAATAAATAGTGCAGGTTGTGAAACTATTTGGTTTTGAAACATGATTAGAAAGTTCTGCAACCTCTCAGCTCTTCAGGATTCTCTTCTGGAGAAAGGAATAATATCTCATCCATAGAAGTCTTTCCATAATTCAAAAGTTAAACGAGTTACAAAACTTGATAATGTTATACATAGTTCCTAGCATGTGATAGACATTCAGTAGAAATGTCTATTCAGTAGAAATATCTTCTTTCATCTTTTTCTTTCCTTCTTCCCTTCCTCAATTCTTTCCTGTCTTCTCCCATTCTTACTTTCAGTTAACCTGATTAGTATATTTGGTCTTTTTTGTATACTCTTTCTGGTTTGTTTTTGTTTTTGTTTTATTGTTAATATCAATGAATTATTTTTTGAGCCATGAAGAAGTTAATAGTGAATATCTGCCTTCAGTAGTTTATCACTTAATTTTGTATCAGGCTGTCTCATTTTTTAAATTGTGCTCTACCATTCCTTTCACATTTCTTCATTTATCAGATATTTATTAATTATCCACTGTGTTCCAATGATTGCACCAGGCATTTAGATTCAGATGACAGAGCTTATCCTTAACAAACTTTTATCTCCCTCTCAGAAACAAATGAATGAATTAGAATTTAAATCTAGAGTTAAACATGTGAGAACAATATTTAGGAATAAGTTTAAACCTCATGTTTGAAACATAAGGAATTATATAGTATATTCTGTCTTAACCTTAACCTCCATTCCATCTTCTCCTTTAAATAACCTGTGCTATTTTTTTTTAAGATTATGCATACAAAAACTGGCTGTAGGCTAGAGGTATATGGTACTGGGGTCGGGGTGCGGGGAGGGGCAAGGTTGAGAGAATTCACCAGAGACAGAGGGAATCAGAACAGGCAGATCTACTGAAATACACTGAAGGGTGCAACCGAGGAGACAGGAGAGTCCTTATGCACCAGGTGGGTTAGCTCCTTGGCTAAGGATAGAACTCATGCCACCAAGGCTGGGATAACTTGATAGCATTGAGACTTTAACCCCTGCGCCACCAGAGAGGCCCTAAATGACCTGTATTTTAAAGCTAAAAGATCAGAAAAAATATTTTTCAGAGATTGGGATGGTTTAGTATCTGAATAAGCAATCTTGATTTCAGTTGCTCTGTGTACATTTAAGTAACTCAGCCTACATTGTTTTCTCAACCTGATGTAATTATCTCAGGAATTGAAAAGAAATGTGAAGACAAGAAATGTCTGTTTCTGCTTTTATTTAAGAATGATTATTTAGATCAGAATCCAAAAGGTGTTTGAGAATATATTGAGTGACTTGAAGAGTCTCATAGAAAGTATAGTGTTAGAATATTAATCTTTCTCTCAGGAAATGTGATAAAATCTTTTGAAACAATCTGTGTTTTCATTAAACCATTATTTTTATATACATATATATAAATTTATTTTTTAATTATATTTGACATCATTTGCATTCCCCAGGGAGTTCCCACCACCATTCCACCTGTGCACCATCACCTCAGTCCCTTGTGCTCCTTCTGCCCTCATCCCCGTCTTTGTCCTCCCCTTCGTCTCCTCCCAGCACCATGGTTCCTTTGGTCATTAAACCATTATCTTTAATGAGATTAAATATATTTAAAAGCAAAGTCAATAACTTTGAGTATATATCCAGTGTTCACAATAATATCAATAATAATGCCATCAATCAAAAATAAAATTTTGCAGTTAATTTGAAATAATTCTTCACAGTAAATTCAAGGTTGGCCAATTTGACAAAAGCGTTAAAGTATGTCTCTTTCAGTTGTAAATGATTTATGCAAAAGTTAGTGTCCACCCCACAGTGCACAATACCATCTCCCAAAGGTCATAAATTCCATGTCCATAGATTTATTTTTCTATGTGATTAAACACTGAAAGTCTTGTTTTTTTCTCATGACTTAAATACAAATATATAGTATCTACATTCAGAACAATTGAAGCTAGGTTATAACTTTTAGTATTGTAAACACAATTACCACAGAAAGTGAGAAGAATTAAGGAATCTTATATGATTATTAAATTCCAGAAAAAAATTAGACTGATTTATATTTGAAACAAGATACTATAGCTGATACCTAAATGTTATCTAAATTATTTTACTTTTGCTTGTGATTTTATGTCACATATATGTGATGGTTCCCTTTGTCATTATTTAATTAAAATTTGATAATTTCCTTAAGAGTGAGAGGAATTCTTTTGTCACGTGTTAGAATTATGTATTTCTAAAATTCTAAATTCTCATTTTTTAAGTATGTTTTAATAAAGGAATCTCCTTTCAGTGTTCCTTGTTTCTGTCTCTCTGGTAGTTTTCTATCTATGTCCCACTTTCTTTCCACCAATCTGTTTATCAACCATGACATGCATGTTATAGATATGTAGAGAAAATAGTCATTCATTTGACTAAGTTTAAAACCAATTAAAATAAGCAGATGTTTTGGCCTCCCTGGCAGCATAGCGGGTTGAGCACCACACTGCGAAGCATCAGCTACACAGCATTGCGAGTCCAATCCCTGGCCAGGGAGGGAACCCATATGGTGCAGCAGACCTCTCCTGCCTTGCCCGCTGCACCCCTCAGCAGTGTATTTTGGTCCATCTACCTGTTCTTCTCCATATTCTGTCTCTGGTGAATCTTCTCACCTCCCGCGTCTCTGCCCTGTACCCCAGCTCTTGCATACATAAATAAATAAATATTTTTTTTTTAAAAAGAAAATAACCAAATGTTTTATCTAACTATAAATAATTTTAAGAATTTGTCACAAATCTTGATTTTATTGATACATTTTGTTTAGCTTGTTCTTCTATATCTCATATGCCATTGTACAGTATATATTAAATTCTGTTCTGAGGTATATAAAAGTATTCCAGGAATAGACTTAAAAATCATATTCCTTTTTATATTGAGGTAACATTAGTTTATAAAACACATATGATTCAGATGTTCCAGATAATAGCTTAGAATGCACATTACCACACCACACAAACCACCAAGGCAACCACAGCAGGCACCCTAGTTTGGTAGTCTGCTGGGTAACCTCTGCACTTTGCTCCCCATCCTTCTTCTCTCCCTCTGATCTTTCAATTTTGCTTTCAAATTCTCTCTTTGTAAAGAAGATATGCTTATTACTATCCTTCATGGTATGTTGGGTAAAGCCTCAAAGTTTAAATCATTGGTACAAAGTCAAAGAGCTCTTAAGTAACCAATCTGAATGTCAAAATTAATACTATTAGGTTCTAAGCCTAAAGCAACTTTCATTTCTAGGGTTTGGTTGGGTTTGGTTTTATCTGTGTCTTTGTCTCTCTAAATTCCACATGTGAGTAAAACCATATGCTTTTGTCTTTCTCTTTCTGATATATTTTGCTTAGTCTAATCCCCTCTTTGTTGTTACAAATGGCAACATTTTATCTTTTTTGTAGCTGAGTAGTATTCCTGTGTGAGAGTGTGTATAACACATTTTCTTAATCCACTCTACTGTCTGAGCATTTAGTATCTTAGTTTCCTTAACTAGGCTATTGTAAATAGGGTTGCAATGAATACAGGAGTATATACAACCCTTTAAAATAGCAGTTTTGCATTCTTTGGATAGACTCCTGTGAATGGCATTGCTGGATCATTTTGTTTATCTATTGTTTAAAATAGCAATGGGGAAAGCAATATCCTTTTTCCTGATTTTATTTTTTTTTTAAGATTTATTTATGCATACAAGCACAGGGGTACAGGCCAGAGGCATGGGGGCTGGTGAGAGGATTCACCACAGAGAGCAGGGAGCAGAACAGGAAGATCAACAGAAGTACACTGCTGAGGGGAGCAGCAGGCACAGCAGGAGAGGTCTGCCGCGCCATGTGGGTCCCCTCCCTGGCTGGCAGCAGAGATCGAACTCGTGCTGCTTTGCTTCATAGTGCATTGCTTAACCCACTGCGCCACCAGGGAGGCCCCTTTTTCCTGATTTTAGAGGAAAAGCTTCCAATTTCTTACCATTGAGAATGAGATTAACTATGGGTTTTTCACATTTATTTAGAGGCATATACTTTAATCCCCATTTTGAGAGGGTTTTTTTTTTTTCCCATAATAAATTCATGTTGAATCTTATTAAACACCTTCAATGTGTGTATTGGCATTGTAGTAAGAATTTTTAATCTTTTCTTTTTTTGATGTGGTGAATTATACTCTAATCAAATTTCATATGTTGAACCATCCCTGTGTCCCTCAAATAAATCCCATATGCTCATCATATAGGATCCTTTTAACGTATTGTTGAATTTGGTTTTGCTAAGGTTTTGATGAGGACTTTGCATTAATGTTCATTAGGAAAATTTGTCTATAGTTTTCTTCTGGCGATATGCACTTGTCTGTTTTAGGTATAAGAGTAATGTTGGTCTCATAATGTGTTTGAAAGCATCCCCTCTTCCCCAAGTGTAGCCTTTGGAAGGTGCCTTCTTAGCTGATAGTTTATCCTTTTACACAAGCCCTTCTGCTCACTAGTATTCTCAATTTACTTGAACAGTCAAACTTCAGACATAAAATTGGGTTACAGAGAGATGTTTTTTAAGTCAGCTAAATGTATCTCTATGATTATGTTTTCAGTCATAACACTTCTTTCTTTATACATTCTTAAAGAAAGGAAAGTGCCTTCCAGTTGTCATGTTATCAGATTATTTCAAATTGGGGAAATGGCTTAGCGCAGTTCTCTGTTTCTCTGGTAACATGTAACTTGGCTCACATAACCTTTAAATCTCTGAAACCCTTAGTGTTGCTTGACATAAACACATATATAAGGATGCTGTTTAACTTGCAGTTCAAAGCTGTTGTGACCATAGCAAAAAAAAAAAAGGAAAGAAAGAAACTGTAAGGGCTTTAAAAAATAGATGATGATGTGTGTGCATTATATACTTATCATATATATGATGTATATAACCCTAATAGTTATTGTGTTTTAGTAAAAGTGGATTTTAAAAGGCCAGTAGTATTTTAATTTAATTTAAATGAGTAAATTTTTGCTTGTTTAAGTTGGAATTAAAATTTCCAACTGAGCTGACAATCTGCCTCATTTCTGTTGCAATTCCCTGATGATAATTGGAATGCTCTAAATTCCACACACAGCCAATGACAACTTTGGGTCATTTCCACACTTCCATTTTGCAGTGAATACATTAGAATGACCAAATTATGATAGACTTTTCTTTTCCAAGTCGATCAGATTTGACACAGAGATTCCCTCAAATGTTATAACTTCTGAGACAGGATTCAGTTTTGGATGTTGCAAGCTCAAATCAGCAAATGGAATTTAATCCTTGAATGAAATGACTAAAATGTTTAGTAAATCTATGGAATCTTTAAGATATTAAATTTGGAGAAAGCCTCTTCAGGACATTTGTGTATATAAATAGAGATCAACTGATTTGGCATTACTTTTGTTGTGATGCAAAATATTCAAAATGTTATGCTATAATATTATACAACCATAACCCAGTATTTCTGGTTAAATAGTGTCCTTGCTCCTGAAAAAAAAAGGTGTTTTAATCCTAAATCCCATTGCCCCATGTGATCTTATTTGGTGACACGCATTTTCAGAAATAATTAATTTAAAAATCAGTTTAATAAGGCTGTCTCTAATTTAGGATGATTCTTGATATTATAAAAAGCAGAAAAGTTAGACACAGAGACATGTACTCATAGAAGAAAGACTTATAGTAAGAGATACAGGGAGAAGAGACACCATCTTCAGAAGTAACCAACCATGTCCAGCTCTGTAGATAGTTTGATTTTGTGCTTCTAGTCTCCAAAACTGTGAAAGTTTATGTTTTTACATGTGGCATTTCACAAAATTTCCAAATTATGTATATGTTTATAATTAGATAAATTTTAAAATGATATTAAAATGTATATATTTGCATACATATTTCAACTAGTAATTATTAAAACATTTAGAATTCCCTATTTTCCTTAAATATATGAACTATATATTGTGACAATATTCACTTTCAGGTTAGTTCTTTTTGAAAGAAAAGTGATAATAAATACTTGAAAATTAGAGTTTTAATTTGCCTACTTGTTATTTTATCAGTGTCTTAATCTTTAAAATATAAAATCATAGTTTTTGGTCACTCTGTAGTAAATAACTCAGTTCTCACAATTCTGATAAAATTCATCTTGAGATTTTTTTTTTTTAAGTTAGATATAACTCTACTCACAGTGCAGTTTTATTTCAGGTTAATCCTACATTAGAGAAATCCTACATTTTCAAATAATCACTGGAATTGTTTATGATGCCTGAAGTCACAAGTATTTCCTTATCACTTAGAAATATTCGGGTCATTAACCAGCAGTGTGAAATTGACTATAGCACCTAACCTCTCTCAGCCTGCTTCTTCTGTTATAAAGTAGAAATGCTGAACTGGATTTATTGCTCCTTTTTAAAATCTCTTAGCATTTAGTGTCTCCACCTATAGCAGCACTCTTTTCCTTATACTTTGGATTTCTTAAAACATGTTTAAAATTGTATGTTTTTAATACTAAAATTATCTAGAAATTCTTCTAAAATTTTATAATGATAAATTTAAGGTAGTGTTAAGTGAAATTTTAACATATTGTAGGATATTCTTTTTTTCCTACCACAAATAATATTAATCTCACCCAAATATTTTTCACTAATAACTGTCAATTTAATAACCTTAAAGTCTGTTAACAACAGTATAAGATTTAATATGATAATGATAAGACAAAATCATGACAATTTAAAAAGACATGAGTTGAATTCATAGGAGTTGTATTGGAGGATGCTAAAGCAGTTTTAATTGCTATAGGAATAGAGTTCAAGGGAAGTGAAGGAGTTTCTTTAGACTGACATGCATTATCAGAGTAATTTAGGACTTCAAAGATTTCTGTGCTTTGAGTTTTTAAATATATTATTTTATCTAAAACTATTTAAAACAATTAAAAACTATACATCCTAGTGTTTTTTGGAGAACATCTGAAACCGTATGTTTTAAAAAATATCCTTATTACAAATTTAAGACTAAAAAAAAACCTGATATGTTTTTATTTTGGTCTTAACAGTATAAATATTATGTTAAATTATTAATGCTGTTTTAAAATATTAGAAGTTGCTTTGGTCACATTTAATTCTTTACCCCTGATGAAGTTACCAGTAAATATCTCTTCTGAATATATGTTTTTTTTTTTTTATTTTTTCATTTAAGGCATCATTGATTTACAACACTGCCTAGGATTCAAATATAAGGACCACACTTTTTCAAATGTATGTTATACCATGCCTATTATCTGCATTTCTATACCTGTTAGCTATTTAAGCAATTATATCAAAAAGTTAAGTTTTTTTTTCTTTATCATTCAGTGTTATGTTTAAAAATGGATTTGATTGTCTAAAATGCCCTTTAAATAAATAAGCAATTAGGTAAAAATAATTAAGACGAAAACAATATACTATAATGAAGCAATTTACAAAAGAGCTGATATAATTATCAGACACACAAGTCTTCAGAACAGAAATAATCTTGCCAGGGTTAAATAATGTCATTTTTTATGTAAAAGAGGTACATTCATCTAACAGACTTAAAAGCACTAAATATTTATGTGCTTTTAACAAAACTTCAATATACAAAACCCCAAGTACTTATATTTATCCATTAAAAAATATGTCCACACAAAGATATGCCCAAAAATGTCCATAACAATTTTATTTCTATTACCAACAAGTTAGAAATAATCCAGTCATTCAGCAATGAGTAAAGGGCTGCTCAAATTCTGGTGTCTGTGTATAATTGACTATTATTGAGCAATAGGAGGGACTAGAACATTGATATCAGTACTGATGAACCTAAAAATTATTTTGTATATGGTAAATATATATATATACTATATGGTTATATTTTGAAGAAACTAGAAAATTTAAAACACTAACACAGCAGAAATTATATTCTTGGTTTCATGGGTATAAAAGTAGATTGGGGCATATTAATAGATGCTTTAATACCCAACTGATATGGAAAGTAAGAGTAACTTCTTGTGAATATTGAAGAGCAAGGGTCACAGAGCAGGTTCTGGATGATTCTAGCAGACAGGGTAAAGGAAGGAGTCTTGGAGCAATTGGTGGCTTTTTTGGTTTTATTTACAGAGTTGGCCTGGTACATGGTTGGCAGGGGTGCCGGGGGTCCAGGAGGCTGGCAGACCTCCCAGCCCCCAGTGCATCTTACTCTCTGGGCTGTACTGCTGCTCATCTGCTGCTTATGCTGCTGCTTTTGTTCTGCTCTTGGCGTCCTCATGACGTCACTCTTATATGACTGTGACCAAACCAAGGTGTGCCCACTTGCGCATGCCCACCTACGCATGTGTGCAGCACTGCAGGTGTCCATCATTATACCAATGGCAGGAGGGCTGAAATGCCTGAGACTTTTCTCTCTGACCCTCCAAGGGTCCTAACTGAAAAATTTCTGAATAAAAGACAATCTCACTTCCATTTAAGGGACAAGAAGATTATAAGTATCCATGGAAAAAAATGGGGGTCTACATTAACAGATGCATGAGTGAATAATAATTTCAGAAGCAAAGTAATAGTCCACATTGATTAGCCTCAATAATTTTAATTTAGAAGATATTTTCAAAATTTACAACCCAAATTCCATTGTAGTTGACAAATAATATGTTCAAGACAGTTTGTACTATTTAACTTTATAAAGTATGTCTCCTTCCTCTATATGCTTCAGGGAAAATTAATAGACATGATTACCTTAGAAATCGAATCAGATAACTTGTTAAATTTATTTCAAAAATATAAGACTTAATATATTAGAAATAATGTCCCATACTATAAATATTCTTCTTGCTATGAAACCTTCCATTGCGAGTTGTTCTAGTCAATGAAACTCAGTATGACTATATCTATCTACAATGTCTCAGCCATTGGGAAAAAAAAAAAAGGTTAGTATAGTTTACATGGTTTGATCACTGGCTAAATTACATATCATACTATATATGTAATGTTCAAGAATGTCTTTTTTTGGTGATAAAATTCACTTCTGTGCATGTAAGTTGGGTAATTGCATATCTAATTGACCATTTTGTTTGTAGTTGAGTAATTATTGTCTTCAACTGCCTGTTTACACATTAAATGAAGACCAGGTGAAAATGTTAATTAGGTTAATGATTTTAAATAATTTCTGTTATTGAAGAAATATTTTTCTGCTCTTGCTACGGTTTTGAAATTGCTACTGAAAATGTTTTTCATATCACCTTCAACACTGAGACCCAGATTACAATCTAAAATTCAGTCAGTTTTTGGTGTCAATATGTCTCATTAAGAATATAACTTTATAAGGTTCATCTTTAATTTATAAAAGAATAACATGTCTTAATGTGGACTGAGAAGAACAATTAAGGTGTAAACATTTGGACCAGTAGCATATTGAGGGAATTAATGTACTTATAGCCACATTCTTCATTTCACTAGCTAGAAAACCTTCATATATATACTTTTTTTTCCTCTTAAAAGTGTATGTATCAGTATGTGGGAGTTTTTCCCCAAATATCTTGATCATAAAATATGACCTTCATTTCCCTTATATATGAAGAAAATAAGACAATTTTATATTAACTATAACTGAAATAATCATATATATTTGCATTTGAAGCAAACAAATAAGTTGAAGACCTGGGTTTTTCATCATTTCTGCTAGGATAGCAGTAAACCTTTCATGTAGGCTTGCTTACTCAACAACTTGTAATCAAATCTCTCCTAGAGCAAATACAGGATGATTTTCTATCATTTTTTCAAGTTATCAAAACTGCCTCAGGTAGCTGGGTCATTAAATAGCAATAGGTGTCAACAAAAAGCAGCTTCACATCATTAGTGTTAATGATGTCTCAGGCTTATATCTAAAAAATGACATACGGACATCAGAATAATTTAGGTTGACTTCAATGGGACGTATTTACTGCAGGATAGTTTGTAACATAGCAATCACCAGCTCAGGGAAAAGGCACAATAAGAAAGATTTCAACAGAAATGTTTACATCATGGTGTTATAGTTTGTTTTTATTGGTCAATTTAATTTTATGATATGATAAATCTAAGTTCAACTATCATCAGGAACATATACATATATAATACATTATCACTTGTCCTCAAATCCTTAGCAAATTATTCTAAAGGCTAGCTAAATTGTATAATCTTAAAAAAGGAATAATTTTTCAACCTATTTCCCTATGTTAATGTACAATAATATCTAAAGAGAACTTTAATATTGGTTTATCTGCTTAAATCCAAACCTTTAATATTTTAATGTTCTGCAGTTGTAAACATTAACTTAGTTTCCCCTGAATACTGAGGTTAAATTAAAAACTAAGCATGTAGAAACCATTAGAGCTTGTGACTAACCCCCAGTCATTAATGGGGTTTGTTCTTATGATTGAAAACATAATATGACAAGTGATCCCTAAAATATATTACTCATTGCAATTCAGTGTATATGGTTTCAAAATTTAATACAAATCAAATTATCAGATTACCCAGATTAATAGCAAGTAACCTAGTTCAAAACAGGAAAAATGACAATTAATTATGAAATTATTATATAATGTAAAGCTACAGTAAAATTTAAAAAAGCAAAGTAAATATAATATTGTATAAAAAATTTCACTCATCTTGAGAATAAATTGTCCTCGCAAACTCCACACAATTTTATCATTCTAGAACTATTTTGAGTCATTCACTTTCAATTGACATATCCATATGCTGCAATCTGACTTTCATTCTCCACCAGCTTAAAGGACATTGTGACAAGACACCACTTACCTCCTCATTTCCAAAATCAGTGACCTCCTATTCATATTCTGTAGCATTTGGAACTTCCTACCATTAAACACTCTCTTTGATATTAATACCACCTCATCTTTGATGATAATGAGAACTTGCTCCAGGCAGAGTCATCTTTTTCTCCTACTGAACATTAAAAGATATGTAACCAAGTTTATAGCTTCTGCATTTTTATTTTGCTTTAATGATCTGATCTGTTTCCTTTTCTATGAGGAGTTTGTCCATTCCTATGACTTTTATGACCTGTAATAAATATATGACCTATAATAGAATGTTCATAAAGTGATTCTTTAGTGGTTCAATAATTTTCCTATTTAGTACATGTCTTTGAGACAATTTGGGCATTTCAGAGTCTGTTTGCTCATGTGAATTCATCATTTTCTGTTTCCCAAGGTAGTGTAAATTAAAGTAAAAGTAAGTAACCAACAGTAAAATCATAAAAAAATAAAGTTCTCGTTCTTTCTTCATTGCTTTTTGAACGACAATAAGAAATATGCAACTAAACCAAAAATCTTCAAATGCCTTGTATATTCTTCTTAATAGTTTTCTTAGTCAACCAATTGAATCCTCACATTCTATTAGGTACTCAGTGTGATAGCTCCCAATTTCTAAACATACCTTTATATTTTCAGGTCCTCTCTTTCACCATTATCGCTTTCGTCTCTGGATGTTAATACTTATTTCTGAACTATTATCACTGTCCTTAAAGTACCCTCCCAGAGCAGCAGATAGAACACCATGTTCTTTACAAGTCTGCTTCATTAGACCTATCATATCTACCTGTTTACAGTTTTCTGCATTTAACTAAACTATAGGTACTAACAGAAAGTTTTAATAGTCTATCAAAATTTAATTTGTTAAATCTCTACTTAGATCAGTAATTAAACTGCTTGCTTTTTAATTAAAAATTCCACAGTTAACAATAATGGGAACATTTAAGTATTAATTTATATTTTTGACATCTAAAGCAATTTCTTTCATAAAATTGAATAGTAAGTTGCCAGTTTTACTTTCATTTCAGTGTTTTATGAAAGGATCTTTGGAAATATATATATTTACAGAAATGTAGGAAACCCTTTACTCTTTATTATGAAATAGAAGATTTGTTTTGTCCACTATAGACTTGGAAAAGTTTATTAAATAACTGCAAATAATCACATTCAATAACTACCATCAATTATTTTTGTCCAGGAAACAGATATGAAGAAGCATAATTTTATGTTGACTAAGAGGTTCATATGAAGTGTTTGTGTTCAGAATTTAAAATGAAAATTTTGTATATGAGAAACTTTTAGAGTTTAGTATTTTCTTTCCATTTTAAATATAATTTTTTCTAAAAATGTATATAAATACCAATATCATGAACATAGTGGCTTGAATGTTTCTATGTGTGTATGTATAGTTTTGTTCCCCAAATATAACTATTTAAGTGATAACCTACTTAATATTTTGGCAACAATCTACCATCTCACCCCCAACACTGTAGTGTCTGATAACAACTGATTTAAAAGCCAGTAAATTAAAAGGCTAAACTGTCTCAAATTTAGCCTCACATTGAAGCATACATTCATATTTTACTGTGATGATTATCTGAATTCTGATATGTGGCACAGTGCAAAATATATGGCTTAAGTCCAGTTTTAATTTTAATGAAGGTCAAAAAGTAAAACCATTTACAGTTTCCTAAATTCTTCAAAATGTAGTGATTGTCTCAAATGTACAGCTTTGTGAACTGTCATATGTATCACTCTAAAATTGTGAAAGCAAGTATTTTTTATATTATTGAAATTGAGACAAAAGTAAAAACCCTAGGACTGAAGACCTTGCCCCCTCTGACTTTCAAATTATTGTTCATCTTAGTATTTCTACTCTCAGATAAATCTGCTGTATTCTTGAAATGGGACTCAGTAAGAAAATAAATCAAGCTCCCTAAATACTAGTTGCCAATTTGACACTGCAGTTTCAGCATAAATAAAACAAATGGGTTAAAATCTAAGTATTTTTGTTGTCCCTTCTATAAAATTTCTAAGCATCTAAGGATGAAGTCGAGATATCAGGTAATGGAGCATGCAGACAGACGTCGTGAGCTTTTGTTAAAAATAGAATTTTCATTTCTGCATCTTCACTATTTTTCTTGTTTCACAGTCCCTTTGTCTTATAGGTCCTATTTATAAATAATGTTGTGACATTCAGATAGTCTCACATATTTTAATCTCTTAGAACCGTTTCCATATTAGTATCTAGACATTATACTGTAGGGAGATATTTACAGTGTTTGAAACATATTGCATTTTGTTACAGTCATTCAAAATACTGCCTTAAGCATCACTGCCTCCATCAGCGCCTCTGCATATGCCAAATATCTGGAAAGATCTATTAACAGATGCCTGTTTACTCTAAAGTGATATTAACATCCCTTATCAGACTGAATTAATTGATTGAGTATAGTAGGGGAGTGACTTGCATAGAAGATGTGTGTGCCTGCAGGAACAGCAAGCCTTATCAGCTAGTTACATATAAGCTTTTCCACATTAAAACTGTGCGTTCCTTGCCACAGGGAGAGTCTAGTGCTCTGTATACAGAAAAGATAGAAGAAACATGTTGCTTTTCACCTGTTTAGTGGAAGCACTTGAATAACTGCTGAATTCATTCCATCTTTATCTAGATATCTTTCAAAGAATACACAGAATATTATAATATTATATAAATATATTGCTTGCACACATCTTCATATGAGTAAATCTTTACACTAGCCCTGAGCAAGCCAGTAATACAATAATAATAGTAATGATTATTTAATAATTAAAACAATTGCTATTATGATCATTATTGTAACAAAACTTGCATCCTTAAATGTTGCTGTAATGTTTTCATATTTCATTTAACTAAGTAAAAACCCTGTGAGATAGGTAATATACTTTGGTACATAGCAGGTTTTCAATTCATGTAATTTTGTTCCATCTTCAGATAGATGATTGAATTTTCCAAAATCGTGAGCTACAGTGTCAAAACCTGAACAAGAACTGTAATGTTTCTGATTCCTAAGTATTTCTTTTTGTGATTTCTTGTATTATTTCCACTAAATACCGTATGTAGAATGATTACAACAATGAAGAGACAAGATTTTTATTCTAGATTGCTCAAAAACACCAGTGATAGTTTATTTTTCCCAACGATATATTTGCTAGTTGATTGATAAGGAGATCAGGGCATGTGTGCATTGTATGTGTTAGATTTCTAGGTTTACTATACCACAAAAGTTAATAATAATGGATGGCTGAGTGTTAAGTCATGGCTGTAAGTCTAAAATAAATTTCTAGTACTTGTCTCTATGTGAGATAGTTACCTATGATCAATAAGAATTTTCTATAATTGAGATAATTATAAATCTTTGCACTTACCTGAAATGTTTAATTCTAATAGCTAACTTTACAACAGGTTAAGGAAGCTATGGAAAACATTTAACTCCAATTCTACATTCCTTGATTTGTAAAATAAAGACAAATAAATGCATTTTAAAATATGTGAAAAGCACTATGCCTGGCATATAGACAATTTGCACTGAAAGTCAGTGCAATTTACCATTTAAATTTTAAAAACTGCAGATAAATGAATCCAGTTCATTTACATATTAGAGTATCCCTAAAAAGAAAGCTAAAAATTAAAAAACTGAAGTATAGATTTAAAATATTAAAAGGAGAAAAGTGTACCTTGAAGAGCAAATGTAATTCTGTGAACACATAGTATATACATAGAGAATGTATTTTTCTACTTCACTTTCTTGCAGGTTAGAGTAATCTCTCATTAATGGTTTCTCTTGGTCTCCTCAGGATTAGAAATTTATGAAAACAATTTAATCTCTTTTTACTGTGCCATTTGTTTCTTTTCCTTCTTTTGTCTTCTTTTTATGTTTTTTTTTTTTAATTTTGTTCAAGTGTTGTAGGCATTATCCCATGTCACTAGGTTAATTTTGTTGGATTAATTTAATTTAGAGAATGACTTTGGTGACTTGGTAGATTAGGCTGTGCTAACTGCTTCTAGGGAATTGACAAGTCAAATTTACCCAAAGTGTAGTATAAATATTGCTATACAGGAAATTCTCAGCCCTATTATTTTGAGGTAGCAGTAGTAGTGTGGTAAATTACTATTTGTTGAATAAATACCTTCACTAACGCCTCAATTTTTAGTATCTTCCCTTATATTCTTAATGATTATACTACCACAAAACATCTTTTATTTTAAAGTCCAGGTAATTGAACACAAGGAAAATATCTGAAATTTTTTTCTACCAAACTGAATCAGACAAAATGAGGATGTTTATATGAGTAATGTGTTTAAAATATCTGGAAAAAAATACCTAATTCCACATTATTAAAAAAAAAATAGTTGCTATAATCCTATGGATATAGTCTAGGAAAATGTTGAATTTCTAATAATAGAATTTGTTTGACTGTAATTCTTTATAAAGAAATAAAACCACTAAAAATAAAGTCTCTGCTATATGATATTTAGCAGGAAATTTTATAACCACATAATATTCTCTGTAATTTCCACAGGAAGAAAATTCAGAGATTTTAAAACCATCTTTCTTCTTGTGGTTGCTTCTAGATTAAGTGCTAATTCAATAAAACTATGGTCTGTGTGTGTGTGTGAGAGAGAGAGAGATTATGTGTGTTTAGAGTACATACATATATACACATATACATGTATGTGTATATATACACATACTGAAAAATATTTGTTATTCTTTATTAGTTCCCATATATGGAATGTATATTCTGGATGGCTTTACAATTTTTTTGGTTCAGTTTATTAAAGACAGGATGATAAAATGTTTTATGATCACCTTCAGAATTAATAAAAAAGAATAGAGAATCATTTAGGCTTTACCTCTTAAAAGTATCTGTGGCAGCATTGACAAATATTGTCAGTTTATATGGTTATTCTTATTTGAAACCCATCCACAAAATTTAATAATCTTTTGAGATGATGAATTTATGAAATCCCTGAAGAATAATCATTACTGTCTTTGGAGATTAATTACTCTGTTACTTGCCGTCATTGAAATTTTTAACTCATCTTGCATATATTATGCAAAGTGCTCAATAACCGGCATATTACCTTTAGTTAGAAGCCTTCAGTGTTGCAAAATTTATCAGTAGAATGTTAAAATTTATATTTTATAAATCTATAGCGTCGTTATATTGCAGTTCTCAGACTCCACCTCTGATATTAGTATGTATTTTGAAGATCTTTATTTTATTCCTTTTACGGTTATACCACATTATCTTTCTTCTTTTTCTTCTTTCAAAGCTGGCAAAGAATAAAATGATGCAAATAAATCAATAGCATATAGAATATAAAAACACTACTTTTTAGAGATTCATTATACTCTTGAACTTAAAAGTAAAAGATATATAAAAACCATTACTTTGTGAAAATCTGTGTACACATGGAACATGACTTAATTTTATAGCTTAAAACAAACTCACTGAGGAATTTAGCATAGAAAGTCATTTTTAGGGAAA
Source organism: Galemys pyrenaicus (assembly GCA_019455555.1). NCBI lineage: Eukaryota > Metazoa > Chordata > Mammalia > Eulipotyphla > Talpidae > Galemys > Galemys pyrenaicus. The sequence continues at coordinate 2,688,681 of JAGFMF010011523.1, forward strand.
AACATTTTATTAAATAATATCTAAAATAATATATAAAATCCACTACTGTGGAGATCAACCACTACAATTACTTTTGAAAATTTCACACTGAGTATATCTAACAACTTATGGATGGATCAATAAAGATTATCTGTAATGTTCAATATTCTCTCTCTCCTGTCTATCTATCTGAATATGCATTGTGGTATTTAATCAAGCAATTATTTTGCACATTTCTTTGAGATCTAATGCTTGTGTAGAAAGACATATTGTTGATAATAATTTAGGCACCTAGAGAATTTTTGTACACTTTCCAGACACTAATTCACCTTGTTTCTTTAATGTAATACTCAGATATTGGTTGTAAAATAAAACTATATTATTAGTCTAAAAATAAAGCAAGTTCTAATTTTGAAAACTAAATTTCCAAATATTAACCATTCAAAATTGTAATTTTCTGAAAGCCACTTCCTCATTCAGATCATTTCAATTTGCCATTTTCATTTTGTAATGGAGAGTTGAAAAGTACTAATATCCCAGAGTCATTTCACTCTAATAATTTGGCACTTGAGTCCAGATACAAAATGGACATGTTTAGAAGATACAAGGAAATATGGAACTTGTAATAAATACAAATTTGTTCAAAGAGACTGGTAAACATTCATAGAGAAGATGAACTTGGAAAGAAATGCCATACGAGAACAAAAGGTGAACATAGCTTAAATAAAGATAGAATGTAAATGACATAATGAGGGACATCCCTGGTGGTGCAAGGGGTTGAGCACTGTGGGGCTTTTGCAGCCATTGCAGTGCAAGTTCCATCCCCAACCAGGGAAGGACCCACATGGTGCAGCAGACCTCTCCTGCCTCACCTACAGTTCCCCTCAGCAATGTACTTTAGTCAGTCATCCGGTCTGTTCCTCACTCTGTCTCTGGTAAATGCTCTCATCACCCACACCTCTGGCCTGTACCCCAGTTCATTGTATGCATAAATAAATAAATAATTTTTAAAAAGAAGAAAAGGACATAATGAATAGTCAAGTTTAATTGAAGATCAAAGGGCAGTAGAAGTTTCTACTCTGTAACTGTGCTAGAAAATGCAGTAATAAAAATTGAGTCTCCTACAACCTTGCTATTTCAAACAAGTAATTATTTTTTTCCCTCCAACCTTCTTTCCTTCCTTTTCCTCTTTCCTTTTTTCCGTCTTCCTCCCCCCTTTTTCTTCCTCCTCTTTCTCTTTCTTATTTTTAATGAGGAGTTAATTTAAAAATTAAAAAAGACTAAAGACTATAAGGTGGCTGGTGGCCTAGTAATGTGGTTATTCAATGGAGGTCAGCACTTGACTAGCAAGATGGTTGTGTGAGGAGGTAGTAGTCTGCTGTGCTTAAAAGACTGATCACTGAAAGTACAATTAAACAGCCAGGCATATTCACTGAGGTTAATGAGAGTCAGAATTTTCATAGTTGGAAAAATAAGTTATAAATATGGAAATCTTAAATAAATCTCAAGGATTTAAAAAGATTATATCAGTTTTTATTATAATTTTTCATATAGTTTAAAAGAGAAATAAGTATAGATATAAAGATGTACATGTATGTGGATGTGCTATATGCATCTACAAACCCAGAGATCGTTGGCTCAAGTATTTCAGTAGCAAACAGAAATCTCTAAAATCCAGATCTTGGTTTCTTTTTGGAGAAACAGCTTGTTCTTGGGCCGGGGCAAGATTATTCAAAGATGAACCTATAGCATCTGTGTGTCAAGAATTAGGATGAGCTCAAGAATGATAAATCCCCACTCGTCAAAACAAGGGGTCATTTGAGCATCAAAATAAATAATCAATGTGAAAGATTTAAACTTCTGGAGTAAAATTTCCTGGTTTAAACCTTTAATAAAGTAAGGATTCCTCAATCCACACTGATATGAATAAATAAATGAATGGTTTAACTGGGAAAAGAGAAATCCATATTTACAAAAAGAAAAAGAGCTAATCATTGTCAAGATGGGATAGAAAAACACCACTTGGTAACTACAATAGTAATGACTGATTCAGTCAGAATTCATCAGTCGATGAAACAATTAGTGGGTGAAACTTTTATGAAAGCAGGAAAATGATATAATTACATAATATATAAATTTAAAGGATGTTTCACTCTAAATAGTTCTTAATTGCAAAAGGAGAAAGAGTAAATTTGCACAAGGGAAGCCTTGGAATATAACACTTTAAAAATGGAGCTAATTTACAATCTCTAGCAGTAAAAAATAGCTAAATGCACTCACCAACAGATAGGATGCAATGAGAATGTAGTGTGGGTTCTGCTGTATTCCTGTCCAAAATGTTTAAACTGAATTTAATCAAGTGGGAACATCCAGAAAGAATAGATTGATGGGCTTTCTTCTTATTAAATAACTTTAGTTATTTTTAAAGTACTAAAATCATGAACATGAAGGGAAAATGAGGAAATCTTTGGGATTAAAGGAAACCTAGGAGACATGATAACTAAATACAAAGTGTGAATGGTTTGGATAATTTTGCTATAAAGAAGCATAATGGACAATTAGTGAAATTTAAATTATTCTGTTAGTTGGATCAAATGTCATTTTCCTGATTTTGATGGTTGGCTTGTGGCTTCATACAAGATTGTTCCTGTTAGTGGGAACTATTCACTAGAATGCTCAGGGGTCATGTCTAATTTAATCTCAATGTGTTCAGAGAAAACAGTATATTATACAGCTATATATAAAGAGAGAAAGTTATAAATCAAGTAGTGTAAAATGCCCATAATCGCGATGTCTGGATAAAGAATATTGCAGTGTTTTTTCTACTAGTCCTGCAACTTCTCTGTAAGTTTGAGCTAGGTTAGGGAAATTAAGTTATAGTGGCATCAAGTCACAGAGAAACTATTTCAGCCGACTATGGAAAAAACAAATTGCATGAAGTAAAATACAACTATAGTTTAAGTCTACACTCAAATTAAGGTGTTGAACTTTTTATTAAATCTGTATCAGTTTCTCTTATAAGTTGCCATGAAAATTTCAAACCACCATTTGAATTTGTTTTAAATAACTACCTATAGAAAATAAAATAGACAAATATGTCTACTACTACGTTACTTTAAAAAATTCATAGGATAAGAGTACTATATAAGATGAAACACTTTGTTTTTATTCACCTCAGGCAATATGAAAACACACATATTTTTCAAAAATAATAAAAAAGCAACTTTGAATGTTTGAATGACCCAAGTGATAGATGCATGATAATAATTCCTCTTATGATAAAAGTCATTAGTAGTTTCTCCTATTATCTGCAGTGTACTATTTCTAGTTATCACAAAGAACTTTTTTTGAAGAGGACATCAGTACTGAGGAAATGTGGTGGCCCCTAATTACTCTTGGTTCATTTAATTTGGGGGAAAATTATATATCCTCATTGAAGTCTGTTATTAAATTGTAGGAAAGGGTAGATATTAAGAAATTAGAAAATATTGCATAGGAATTCTTTTTTAAATCTTCAAAAAGTTTTAAAATACATTAAAAACACAAAAGTGTGTTCTTTTTTCTAATTCCTGCCAGTTCCACACTGGGGGAGATTATAGTTACTACTTAACATATTCAGACTAAATTGGAACTTAGATAGTATTAACATTTTACCTTTAGGAGAAATAACTTAAACCAGGACTTAGATAATTTATCCTATATATACATGAAAGCACAACAAATTAATGCAAAATGGAATTTTTGATGTGATTAATCTCTTAAATTTAGTTATTTTATTTATTAAGGGATAACAAATTATAACACTTAATAGCAATGCTCAAAAGACTGGGAACATAATCTTTTTTCAAATGTTGATGAGAAATTAAGAGGACAAACTTTCTTTAAGATAATAAAGTGTGTTTAATATTTAATCAAACTAACTCATTTTGTATGACCACTGTTGTAATATGCAATGAATACATTTGTTTATTCTCTCAAAAATCAGATTTTATATAGAAGTCACTTAAAATATAGTTTGTTATAATATATGCAAAGTTATACTGAGGTTTCTACAAAATTAAAAATTTTTAGAACTTTAATATCTCTTGCTGAAAATGTATCAAGGGAGAGGTGAGGCATTTTCTAGAGGATTTTGAGCACTGTTAAATTTTTACATTTTTGAGGTGAGCACTATCAAGATTTGAGTCTCTATATTAACATTTGAAACCTTCAAAGAAGTATAAAATACTGTATTTCAGCTAACTTTTCATATACCAAAGAAAATCAATTTTATGTCATAAACATGCTTTTTATTTGACAGGATGTGTCACCATTTAAGGCTTAAATTTTATTTTTCAACATTTACTTTATTTTCTAATATTTACTATTTTTACAACATTAGTATTTAAAATTACTAGCTTATTTTACAAGTCAAAGAAGAGATTCCTAACTGACTTGCTTGGACCATCTGTGAATAATTCAGTCTTCACTTGGAGTCAAAATTTGAAACCACAAAACTGAGTTTATTTATTTTGATAGCAAGGCCACCTTTCTTGCTTCTTCCCAATTTGTCTTTTAGTGAATACATGCTCAAAAACAATTATATTCTTGCAGCCACTGTTACACATACATGCACAGTTTTAATTGGTAGTAAAGGATAAGCTGTTGGATGGTTCTAAACACTAAAATTTAAGGTTTATTCTGGCTTGTTTTCCTCCTGTTTGTTGATACCACTTTTATTGCATTGCTTCTGACAGAGTATGTGATCTATTGGAGTTCATAACAATGTGCAACATTTTCTATTAACAATAAGTGCAGAGATATTTTCTAGACCACTGAGAATATAAGCAAGTATCTTCAGTCAGCATAGCCAACCAAAATGCAAGGCTGTCAACCAACATGACACAGAATAGAAAGGATTGAGGAAAGGGAGTTGGGGAGTAGAGTTCAGTCAAGATACTAAGCTGACAGGTAGAAGACCTCCAAGGGAAGCTGTAAAATGACTGAGATTTCATAAACATGCATTGCTTACTGAAATATTTGTATCTACTATCTTTAATGTTTACCAAAAAATGGAAATATCCCCATTTAAAAAATACAGAGAATGAAAAATATAGTAAAATAAATAGGCCAACATTATATAGAGAAGTAGCCATGTTAAGTGTCAAACTCAAAATTGTTTTAGTCCACAGTTCATACCACTTAACTAAGCTGCGCTTCAACAAGCAGACATGGGACCCCATGTGCATATGGAGAAAGCATATTGTCAAAACTGAGATGAAATGTTGCATAAAGGCTAGTGAAGCATGGACTCTAAACTGCAAAATTTTCATAAGATATTCCAGAATCCCAACTCTGCTATTTTTCTAGTGCTTTAAAATTACAGAAAAATATTAAATACTATCTTGCAAAAGTTGCCATATTGCATACAGAGTGCCCTAGAAATTAGGACCCTAATGATTTTAACCTACGGACCCATGCCCAAAAATTTATTAAGCTTGGAAATAAATAAGTCTTTCACTGCAATAGATAAAGAAATAGAGAAGTCTTACAGTGCAAAATTGTAAAAACATTTAGCTTTACACATACAAAACATTCTTCTCCCAGGGATCTTCTAAACTGGGTTGCTGTCAGGAAAAGTTCAAAACTAAGTAAATCAGATTCTTAAAGAAAGTTAGCTTTCTTTCAACTCTCCTATAATATCTTCACATTCTGTTGCCTGCTTTCTACTGTCTCCTACAAAGGTATCACTATGGCATTAGCTAATTATTACCCTGGGCTGCAATCCCAGGAGTACAAAACTGTGGCATTCGTCTTTTATGATATCATTAGAAAGAATCAATTTTATCTCCATTATCTTTGAGGTTTGCTTTTTTTCTATGTCTGCACTTATGCTAGCTCAGTTGTTAACAACTAGCCTTTATACCTAATAATCTAAATTAGTTTAAATATAAAGCTATCTGTTCATGACCTTACTAATTAAAGTTCTCTAAAGAAATAACTAATAGAATGGAAATATCCACCACCTATATGTACTGTGCAATTATCTATATTTTATTATTTCTCTCTATGTTATATATATATACATATATTATTTATATATAAAAGGCTTTATTATATAAGTAACTGACTCATATGATTATTGTGACTAAGGAGCTCCAATATCTGCAGGGTGATATAGCAAGCTAGAGATCTGGGAGAGTTGATAGTATGGTTCTAGTCCAAAAGCCAGCAAGCCCCAAATCAAGGAAGAAATGATGTTTAATTTCCAATCAGGAGGCAGGAAAATGCCATTGTGTTGGATGAAGGGTCACTGGGAATTCTCTCTTTTTCATTGTTTTTGGACTTTCAATTGATGAGATGAGCTTCAAAACTAATTGCCCTCCAAACTAAGGAGGGCAATTTGGTTAATTCAGATTACCAATTTTAATGTTAGTCTTTTCTAAAACCACCTTCATAGAATAATGTTTAACCTAAAATCTGCATTTGATGGCGAGTCAAGTGACACATAAAATTAACCAGCATATCTTAGTGTAGGAAATTCACATAAACATTTTAGAATATCAGCTTTTAGTGGCAAGACTGCTTTCCATCAACATCTTTTAAAAATCTCAGCAATTAAAAAAAAAAAAAGAGGACAGCAAAACAACAGGACACTTAGGGACCCATTCCATTTTATGAATTTCTGGCTAAATATTTGATTCAATTTTTATTACAATGAGAGTTTTAAATTTTCAGATCTTAATAAGCTTATTTAGAATTAGTCAACTGAGGTTAAAGTAAGTGAGTTTTACCAGTGGATTTTTGAAATATGGTAAGGATTTTAACATAAAAATTCATGAAAAGCTTTAGCTCTACTAGAGTAAAATATTTAAAATAGATTTTTAAGTATTTTATGTGTTTGTAAATAGTACAATTTGATACAGAAAAAAACGATTGTTCCAAAATAGCGATAATTACTTCAATTGATTTGATTCAAGTACAAAGGATACAAAGAAAAAAGTTGGCCTTTTGCACAAGTGCTAGTATTTGCTATGATAAAAGAGTCATTCAATATGTTTTCTCATATTCATAATTTTCAGTGTAATCCTATATTGTCAGAGTTACTTAGTATGGACTCCATTCTTAAAATCTTAATCAATACATTCTTAAAGCAATCATTACATATACTGTTCTTACTGACATCTTTTATCTCTTATTTGGAGATTTCAATTGCTCTTCAGGAGTCCAGAGATTGTTTTCTCTTCACACAGCCTATCAGCATTTATTTATTAAGTTTCAGTGTCCAGAGGTTTAGCCATAAATGAAACAATTAAATGAAATGAAGTTGTCTTCTTGCTCTAAGTGGCATGTCTTACTTAACTCCAATCCCTTCTGTTTCTCCATGTGTTTGTATGTGAATCACAGTGAAGCTAAAACTAGGACATTAAATAAAGATACTGCAGTCTTCAGAGTATCATTGTCCACTGACATTTATCCTAAGTGTTTATTTCTAAAGTTAAGATTTCCCAGTTCTCATTCCTTCTTTCTCCCCTGCTTGTGTTCCCCAACAATCTATAATTTACACTCCACACTGAAACAAGAAAAATAAATGTTTCTATGAGCTTTTGAGAATGAATATCTTCAGATTTTTACTTTGTTCCTTTTTTCTTTTTGATTTAATATTAACAAAAGTCTATTTAAATGTGAATCACAGATTGAATATGTCAAAATCTTACTGCCCAACTTAACCAATGTAACTGTTTGATGAGATAAGCAAAGCTGACTAATTTTGTCACTTAACTTGGTGTGGAAAAAAAACCAGAATATCAAAAGCTTAATATTGTGTTGAAATGGAAAAAAGAGGATCAAAATTTATTTTGTTGTCTCAACTCACTCAACAGAGAGCTGTCAGACTGATATCTAGACAGTAAGCTCCTCAAGGAACAAAAACCTCATTTTCTTCATTTCATGATATTTAGTTATTTGGCAGCCCTTTGTACTCAGAATCTTCTGTTTGATGTTGCTGATGAGATATAATATATACTCCTTTATGAAATTTACTTAAAACATAATAAAACTTAAAATATATTGGTTTTCAAATTAGAGTTTAGATTAGGATGGTTAAGAACCATGACAAAAAGTCCAGTATTAACAGAAATGTAACTGACTCCCCACATTCCCACAGGCCAAAAAGCAAGGTGGCTTTGTTGGAGCTGGGGTACACTGGTTGGCCCACTGCCTATAGATTTCCTCCATCTCCCTGCTCCAACACCAGAGAGTCTGGCTTCAGCCATGACTCTCTGAAACCTACATCCTCACAAGTCCGCATTGTCCTGAGTGTATTGGGTTTTGCTTTCCCCCCTTTTATGTTTGGCTCTAGGATACTAAAATAGATCAGTCAGGTGCAAGCTAAATAGATCAATCAGGCTCAGGCTACTTCATTAGTTAATTATTTGGATTGAAAAGTGGAAAATGAGGGCCTCCCTGGTTGCGCAGTGGGTTAAGCAACACACTATGAAGCAAACCTCAGCCACTACAGCACGAGTTCGATCCCTGCTGCCGGCCAGGGAGGGGACCCACATGGTGAGGCAGACCTCTCCTGCTGTGCCCGCTGCTCCCCTCAGCAGTGTACTTCCGGTTATCTGCCTGTTCTGCTCCCTGCTCTGTCTGTGGTGAATCCTCTCACCCCCCACGCCTCTGGCCTGTACCCCAGTGCTTGTATACATAAATAAATAAATTAAAAAATAATAATAATAAAAAAAGAAAAGTGGAAAATGAGCTGATTGGTTCTAAATGTTCCATACACTCAGGGTTGAAAACAGTCCAGTCAGGCTTGTATGGTAGGGCATTCTGAATGGCATCTAAGGCAGAGCAAGAACCAGTTTGATTTGTTCTGTTCCCAGCCTCTAAAGAGAGAAAAAAGATTTATTGGAAAAAGTCAGCATCTGGTCTTCAAAAAATGTAAACAGTAAAGTACGTTTGCAATTTGCAATACCTAGGTTGTGTGGGATAAGAATGTTTTGATATTCAAATAATATCAATGCAACATATTGATATATCTCTTCTACAAATTCCTTTTCATATTCAAAATAAATTCATACTATTTTATTATTGGTATAACTTTCTACTATAACAAAATGTATGTCTAGTCATAAAAATGCTTTTTAAATTCATATTTACAAAACCAAATATCTTATCATATATCTGCAGAATTATCATTTTCAAATATACTTTAACTTATTCCTACTTTACCTCCTCACTCATCTATAGCTGGTGTCATTGCAGTTCCCACGTTTTACTTTCATCCAGGTATCTCCCCCTAAAAGCCTGCCTCTTTTACTATACCAATTTTTAATGCTACTGCATTGTCCTTAACCTAAATGTTAGCTTTCATTTGTTGAGTCATTTACTAAGAGTTAAAAACTGCTACATAATTAACATAACCTCGAGTCTATGTGTGGAAAGGAATCATTCAGATCTATATGCTCAGTGAGTATTCAGTTTAGTAGAGAAAAAAAAAAAAAGAAACTGTACTGGTTTTCTAGGTCAAGAAGTTTTGAATTACGAGCAAGGAAATATATGGGAGGAGTAAGATAATTGTGCCACTTCATAGAAACAATAACTGTGTATTTAGTTTTGAAATATGGGTTGATATACTCTCCTGGAAAAGGGAATAATTTATTTATATTTTTAAAGATTTATTTACTCATGCATACAAGCACTGGGGTACAGGCCAGAGGCGTGGGGGGTGAGAAGATTCACCACAGACAGAGCAGGGAACAGAACAGGCAGATCAACTGAAGGGCAGCAGCAGGCACAGCAGGAGAGGTCTGCCTCACCATGTGGGTCCCCTCCCTCGCCGGCAGCAGGGATCGAACTCGTGCTGTAGTGGCTGAGGTTTGCTTCATAGTGTGTTGCTTAACCCACTGCGCAACCAGAGAGGCCCAAAAAAAGGGAATAGTTTAAAACAAGGGGTATTTACTTGAATCATGAGTTATTGTGGAGAGTGTAACAGTATTTTGTATATAGTTGGGATCAAACAAAATATGTTCAAAGATCAGAAAAAATATATTTCAAAAAAATCATTTTTAAGAACACAACATAAAAAATACTTCACAGACTCATTTTTAAAGGAACAGCTTAGATATGCTGACCAAGTATTTGATTTAGTAATCAGATTTTACCTTTTTATGCTTATTGCTTAGTAACTTCTTTTTTTTTTTTTTAAAGATTTATTTATTTATGCATACAAGCACTGGGGTACAGGCCAGAGGTGTGGGGGGTGAGAGGATTCACCACAGAGAG
>JAGFMF010011523.1:2698975-2798188 GCA_019455555.1 Galemys pyrenaicus
CCCTCCCTGGCCGGCAGCAGGGATCGAACTCGTGCTGTAGTGGCTGCGGTTTGCTTCATAGTGTGTTGCTTAACCCACTGCGCCACCAGGGAGGCCCGCTTAGTAACTTCTTAAGAAAGGTCTCTGTTTCATAGAGAGATTGATAGAGGGAAGACAAATAGATAAATTAGATAGGTAGGTAGATAAATACACATACACACATTTATACATTAATATATTGATTATTTAATAGATATAATCTAAATGCTTACTCAAAGAAAATGTTTCTAAATTTGGTATGATTAAGTGAAGAGAAAGGGTCATCTTTAGAGGTGTTTTTGATTAAACTTTAAAAGGTTTTCCTTATCATCTGTCCTTTCCTTATTAAAATAGAGGAAATGTTTAATATTTTTAAATTAATAAATAGCCTGTCTGGACAAACAAACATGAAAATGGCATTACATCAAAATAGGCAAAATGGATAATTAAAGCAATAGCTCATGCTCCTTTCTATTTTTGATGAGGAATAAGGAGCCAAAGGGATTAAGTGTTGCTGTATTTTCCTTTTTGTTCACTCTATTGTTCCAGGAACTACATTAAACTCTGTCCCTCAAGTGACCTTGAATATTTAACCACCTGCTCAATTTGATCAGGGAGAACACAGGTTCTGAAAATCTGCTTGGGTAAAAGCTGACAAAAGTATGCTTCCCACATATGTAAAGTTTACTGCATAGGCTGAGGGAATGTGGGAATTGCTCAGCTGCTTGCAAATATGTCTAGTCCTAAAAGCTTAGGAGAATGTTTCTAAGTTAGCTAAAGGTTTTTAGGTTGGGTCGATCATGCTATATTTGAGTAGTACCATTTAAAATAGATTTGCAATATTGTAGTCTCTGGTGGATTTTTTCAAGGAAGACTGCAAGAAAAAGTTGGAGACACTTGCCCAACTGGTGGGTAACTGATTTACTTGTATATTTTACTCTCTTTAAACATACAATGCTAACACCCTGTTAGAAAAATGATGGGTAGTATGTGTATACACATATATAAATGTATCTTAAAATACGTAAAATAATAGTTATTAGAAATACTGTGTAAGCCATAAGTTGGTTTGGTTTTGGTTATTTGAAGTTGGATAAAGTTGGTTTTGGTTTTTTTCCTTAAAGACTTTTATACTTCAAGTACATGAGATTATCTATTTTACATGAGACTAATATATTTAAGTAAAGTGTGAATGATTCTTGAAGGGTTTATAATCAATATACTATAGCTCATCTTACAAGGATATTATTTAGGCATTATTCTGATATCTGACTCATCCTGTTCAGAGATTTCCAACTAACTTTATAGAATCTATACATATAGAGTAACTTGTCATCTTGCATGCTGTGAAAATAACCATTGAAGACAAACCATTTAGGAAGGAAAGCAATTAATATATGTAAGTTGCAAGTCTCACTGTAGTAGAACTGCCTTGCCATTTAAATCACAGAAAAAGAACTTCAAGATAATCTATGTTAATAAATGGATGATCATTGTTAATGGTGGAAAAACAGTAACATTCTTATATGATCAACACACAGTAAAGTCAGACTCTAAATTACCCTCACAATAATATTCATTTGGGGAGCCAGGATTGATTGGACTTATATTTTGGTTTATCAAGAATAAAATGTGTGTTGTCCTTGTTATTATTGTTTTTTTTTTTCTTGTGTCATGACTTGGAAGATGGCATATGGATGTGAGTTCATACGTCAATGGTAGGAAGGTCAAACATTAATTTCACTTCAATGATATCTAAACCATTTACTTGCCTTTTTTATATTTGTGTTTCATGATTTAAAGAGATTTTAGAATGTTTTGTTAAAAAGAAAAAGAAAATTTATTCCTGTCCCAAATAACTTGAATAACCAGCCTTGTTTTTCATATGATATATCTTCTCTGACCGATTGCATTCATGCAGTTCTGGTTATTAACACAGTTGAATTATTCTTCCTCAAATGGTCAGACAAATGCTATGCCTTAGTTCATACCGTCATGCAAGCTTTTACAGAAATTTTAATACCTGTTGGTACATAAGCAGAAGTTTTTCAAGTCAGTCCATAATTATGATTATTTTTGAACACAAATTCCCAAATGGTAATTTATCCCTTTACACTATCGATACATTACACTTGATATTCTCTATGGTATGCTAATCTATTCTTAGGGGTCATCTAATTAAGTGATTTCTAACAGCATTATTTTTTCTGAATAGTATTATACTAATTTTGTTTAGTTGTGTGCTTTAAAAATGGAGGAGGAAAGGCATATATCATTAACTTGAAGAATGTCAAAGCTCAAGTTACCCTTAGGGAAGTTAAGTCAGTGACTTATAACTGAAAAGAAACACACAGCAGGAGTCTATTGTATTAGAACACTTCAGGAAAAATCCCAGTTAAGCAATTTCTACCCTTTGAGTTGCAATATAGGAAACTTTATGAAAGTGACAATTGGTTTTATAATTTTTATGTTTCCCTTCATCCCCATTTTTGCACCTTCAATTTTATCCCTCACTCCTTTATCACATATATCCACATATAGTTCTAGAGCTTCAGGGAAATAGTTTTGTCCTTTATTTTTTAAGTAATGAATTCATTTTCTGCATTAAAAGTGTTTGGTTTGAGTTTTTTATTGTGTCATTCATTATTTGCTTTATATTTGTTTTCCCCCACTTAGGTATTTTTTCCTAAATGCATTCATTTCTAATCTCCTTGTTATCGCATTGCTTTTTTTTTTGATATCTATGTCAAAAACATATTCATTGCATGTCTAGTTTGCTTATTTTTTTCCCTTTTCATTCTTTTTTTAACATCTCAAGTCCAAAATCAGTTTTCTTGATATTAATGAAGAGTTAGGTATTAATTTATCATCTTTTCATAATTAAAATTTGAGTATTTGAGTTATGCAATAAACATACTAACTTTATTTCAAAGAAAAGTTAAAATACTGAAATTTTAAGTTCAATAAATGTTATGGCACATATAATTATAATGCATACATAAATATATAACTATGCATTATTTTTCTTGATTTAAATTTGAATGAAGATGTTATCCTTTATTTTTCAATATATATTTTAGAAGGTTCTTATAAATCAGGAAGAAAACAAACTTTTAGAATTTGGCATGTTAACTTTTAAAATACACTTTATTTATGTTCAGCTATATCATGTAATGAAAAGACACTTTTATCTCAAATAACTAACAATGCAATAGTAGATTATCTTACTGTGACAAATCAACCAATATTTAGAAAATCTTTTGATTCATATATGAAATTTTACAAAAGGGCTTATTCATATGTCAAAATATAGTCAAACTACAATCTGTTTCATAGGCAGAGAAGGAAGTCTATGTGCACATTCTTCTGTGCATACATGTATTTTAAATGTGTATGTTGTATAAAGAAAAAGAAAAGAGAGGGAGAGGAAACGGCATAATAAGAAATAATAATAAGCATAATAGAAATTTTTTCATGTGTTTTTGTTTATTTATTTATTTAACAAGCACTCATGAGGTACACTGTGCCTTATGACATTCTAGAGAAAGGGAGAAAGCAATGAAAACTCACTTCACTCAAGAAACTTTCATTGCACTTCTGTATGTTGATACTTAAGTGTGGCAAATGAGTCAAGTTATGTTGTACTTCTGAGAACTGAGAAGAAATTAAAACAGCAAAAAGGAGTGAGGGAAGATTTTGGATATAACCATAAGGATATCTGAGGAAAGACACTTCTCTATATTTCAGTATGATAATACCCAGTGGTGGATCTGTTGTCTTTGAGAATCAGTAACAGAGTTGGTGTAGTTTAAGTAGAATGAATGAGAGGAAAAAGAGTAGGCTATATATTCTCTCTCAGTGTGCTCTGGACAAATCTGGCAGAAAGCTTTCCAAATTCCATCTTTGCTATAACATGATTCAGAAACAAGATATTTTGATCTACAAATAGCAGGTTAACCTTAAACCAGGTGGAAGTATGAATGTTGTCATCTACTGACTAGGTCATTTTAAACTGCAATTTGAAACTCAGGTCAGTCTTATTAATACTGTGTGTCATGTTTATATACAAAATGAGTGGTTATTAAGTCAAAATTGAATAGGTATTCTAGCAACTATCAACAACTGATTATCATCAGTTAATTTCAACAGTCTGTTACAGTTAGCAGTGTAGCAGTGCAAGGATAACCCTGTGTCATGGTGCTTGAGATATGTCCTTTATGGCAATTGAATTCTACATTTAATCTTGAGGAATGAATAGGAGTTAAGACAGAGAAAAACATAAGAGAACAATTACTAAGAGTGACTAGAGAAGGAAGACCAGTGTTAGGATGGAGCAGAGAGTTTCCAGGCAAGTAAGAAGACATGAAGGGGGCTGATGCACAGAAATCCAGAAGAGAATTAAGAGAGTTCTTAGAGTGAGTTCAGGATTAGCACACACAGAATTTACAGGCTTGTGAAATAATCTTGTGGTTTGACAATTAAAATCCAATAAAAGATTTCAAGTGTGGAAAAATAGGATGAGATTTGCATTTTGAAAAGACTGGTAATATTTAAGTTCTTGACTTTCAGTGGCTCATAAGATTTGGGAATGATAATAGAAAACTACACATATTCCATTTAGCAAGGAACAATACATGTTCTAGATCACATATAAAAACAGTACAACTAGGAATGTCCAGATGCATGCCTCAAATGCTCTGTTCAATTTTGCACTTGTATTTGGTTTTATTTTATAGCTGTTATATTCAATTACTATTATTTTATGAAATTTTTGAAAGAGGCCTTTGATGCAGTGACTGTAAATGCCTGTAAATGAAAAATTAAAGAATATGAAACTCTTCAAATGGCTTCTCCAATATAAAATTCTTCAAAAATTAAGACAATTTAAATCAGAGGATCCATGATATCATTGACATCCTACTCTCTATTGATTAAAAAAAATAAAAAATAAGGATTAGATAACACTTATTTCTACATGATTAGTAGTTTTTTTTTCAATAAAATAACATATGCTATGTCAAAGACTCTTCAACAAATATACAAGATAAAAGTAAGTGATGTGTCTTCGTTACTTGATTAATTTTGAAATTGGTTTGTCAATACTTTTCAACACTTTCAGTAGCATATAAGAGAAACTATAGCCAAACTCAGAAAACAAATATTCCCCAGAATTCCAAAAGTTCACAGCTACAGAAGAAAAAAAATATTTTAATATAAGTATCTTTATGACCGATTTTTGACTATCTATACGTTCTGCCTGATATTCACAAAATTATACTTCCACTTAACATACAACACATTCTTATTAATGGAATAATTATTTGGAGTCATAATCTCTCAAAGCTAAATCAATATTTATTGTTGAGTACACATTATAGCCTAGAATTTTTAATATTTTATTTAGTTATTACATCTCTATTATTGGGAAGGAATCGCTTTCCACATTTTACAAATGGACAATTCAACTTCCAACTTCTAT
The DNA here is from genome assembly GCA_019455555.1 of Galemys pyrenaicus. NCBI lineage: Eukaryota > Metazoa > Chordata > Mammalia > Eulipotyphla > Talpidae > Galemys > Galemys pyrenaicus. The sequence continues at coordinate 2,704,473 of JAGFMF010011523.1, forward strand.
AACACCATACAGCTTTCAAAAGCAAAACTTAAATTTTACTCCTGACTATCTTAAAACCGAATATATTTACCTATATCATTCTACCTCCTCAAGAATCACACCAAAATGGACTTACGTGTAAGAGCATGGGAGGTAGAATAGTGTAGAAAACCATTGTGCCCAATCTCTCAAGGAATGATAAGAAAATGTTTCAAAACCAAAGACCTAGCACATTTTGTGTTATTTAAAAATATTAGTCACACTTGGGAACTTCCTGAAGGAGTGGGTAATATCAGGGAAAATTAATATTAGGCCTTATAATCAAGTGGAGGAAAGTGGGAATGGCAGAATATGATCTCAGAGACATTTCTGTGACTTTACAGTAGATTTTTTTGGTCAACAATAATGTGCTTTATAATAGGGCATCTCATCTCAACCAAACACTATTGGCTTTTGAGGTTGGATTATTCATTGCTATTGTGAACTGACCGGTACATTGTAGAATGGGTAGCAGAATCCCTAGCCTCTAAGTACTAGATGCCAGTAGCAACATCTCCCTTAGTTGTGACAATCATAAAGATCTGCAAACATGGCCAAAGTTTCTGTCAGGTGCAAACTCACCTATGAGAACCATTATTATTACAGAGTATTATGTTCTATACTTCCTAGACACTTTTCTCTAAGAATTTCCTCTTGGGTAAACTAAAGTCAGTCTTATTAATAGCAAACTGTCATATAAGTCCTATCCAGAGAGGTAACTCAGATCTGAAGGGAAAATAAATTGTTTAAGAAGTTTGAATACTCCAAATTTAATGAAATGAAGAGCAGCAAAGTAAGCTGTTTATCTAGGAGTGCCATTGGTAGGTATGTGTGGGGTCAGTAAACACTGTGAGCTGAATATGCATTTCCATGTGCCTAATGATTTCTGAAAATCATTTGCTGTGATGCTTTAAACTATCCAAATTAAAGAGTGATTGACCGAAAGAAAGAAATTGCATAGCCAATAAAATTGATAATAAATTTGGGAGAAATTGAGCACCAATCTTTGAAAAGCTGTTTATGTGTAACATCCACAAGAAAAATTCATAATGAAGACATATTCACTGCATGCAGTTAAGTTAATTGTACATTAAGAGTATAATATATGGGTGGTACAAAAATGGATAACTTAGACTGAGAGACTATTTTAGTGCCTGGTTAACCGAACATTGATTTCAATGAAAAAATGAAGTTGCAAATAGGAAAGAGACTTGTGATAGTGGGTTGTACTTAATGTGAAATTGTGCAAAATCAACTGCAGATTAGAAGTTGGCCATTTCTGAAACATTTTATAATGTGACAGTGGTGTTGTATAAACTCATGCAAATATAAGGCATTGTCTCAAGAGTCCTAAGGGACTTGGCACAATCTCTCCACCAGGGCATCTTCTTTTACAGCCTCATTACACTTGCCAGTGATTCATGGGTGTTAGGCTTGACTGAGAAGGGTGGAAGGGGCTAAGGAACTCAGTATGCTATATTTCAACCATGCAAATGAGCATATTTCTCTGGGACTAAAAGGCAGCATTTCTAAAAGAAATGGATTAATCTCTTTCTATGTTATGTATCCTTGTGTTAAGATTTTTCAAAGCAATCCGGGTTTATGAAAAAACATTCTCAGTGTAGCATGACTCTGCATCTTTAAAACTGAACAGGGCAGTCTGATGTGGGATGAACAGGGTGATAGCAAGGAGCATGGACAATTGTGCATGGAAAGAAAATTAACTAAAAGCTAACCTATTAGGAATCACATATGCCAAAATATGTTCCAGAGCATAATCTTTGGCCAATTTTTGAGTCAGAGATGGAATGTTACTTTTGGGATACAGCAGGGTCTAGGATACCCTTGACACAATATTGACGACAACTCCCTGATTTCATCAATGAAATCTAGCAACTATTTTTCTGATTCTTGCTATTCTAAGACGATGCGGATATAGATATATGAGGGAGAAAAGGGGAACACAATACTCTTTTAACTCTGCTAATAGAAAATTAGAAAATTAAGAGAACAATATTTTACTGAACCTGGGGACTGTAGTGTTATCCACTGTGCCTGGCATGTTGCAAATGCTGCAAAAATTTACCCAAGATTTATGAAAACAAAATAATTACCTTTCAAAATTAAACTAATTTGCTATATTTAAGTATAAATAATTTTCTAGCAGGAAGCTTATAAACTACTGCTCAGAGAACCATGTCAACACACCATATCAACAAACAAATATTTAGTTTTTTTATATTGCCATTATGCCCACAACTTATGTTAGTATATGTGATATATTTCATATGACATTAAACTGAAAAAAAAAACAAACAAACATGCATACAAAATAGAAATACAAAATAATTTGCTAATTTTAATATATCAAATAGAATTTCAGTTTCTGGAATATAAGTAATTTTTAAAAAAATAAGCAGATCAATTATTATAGACTATAATAAAGATAGTATTCAGGAATATAAACAACAAAGAGAGTGCATGCATATATAACAAAGTTTAGGGATTACAGTATAGTAAAGCATACATTACTGATACATTAAGAAACAGCAAATGTAAGATGGGTTTTAATATATATGATACATATTTTATATTAAAAAGTAGAGTTTGTAAATATTAATATTCAAAACATAGTTTTAAAGTTAGAGGTGAGCAAAAACACAAAAAGCTGACATTTGTAAATCAAATTTGCTTTTCAGGTCAGATTAATTTCTGACCTTTGGATTCACATACCTAACTGCTGGTTGAACATCACAATCATATAGACAGTTGAAATTTAATATAATAAAACCTGAATTAGTTGTGTTCCCTTCTAAATTAACTTCTCTTGAAATATTTAATATTTTGCACAACCATATTGAGTAAGCAAAATCCATCTCACCTGCTATTCTAAATCACCCCTATCACCATTGCCCTAGTATAGGCTGCCATTACTTTTTAATGGAACATCACAAGACTACTGATGCCTAACTGGTCTCAACCCTGAATTTGCTACCTTTGTATAGCTGTTTACTTTATGTATAGCTCAAAAGCCACTCTCTTGTTTCTAAATCACCTGATTATATCTGCAATATAGCATCCTGAGGATACTATTTCTCATTCATTTACTTTGCTACTGCTGCCACCTGCGGGTTTACCTCCCACAACACTCAGCACATTCTGTATCATTTATTCAGTTCTTTCTTATTTAGAACATAAGAAGAAACTAGTGGCACAGCCATCTGTTATGCCAAGGGACTAGCATTATTCCTGTTCTTCTAGCAAATACTGAATGGTTATTGAATGGATTTTCTGATCCATAATTGGCAAGCATAATGATAGTTCTGACATTATGAGAATAACACTTGCAGCTAGAGCAAACAGTCTCCCAAATCCAAATGTTCAACAAAATAAAGTTTTTTTTTCCTCCATAACCTAGCAGACTAACATGAATGTTTACTGTCACAGTGTCATTTTATGCACCTAAGTTTCAAGTTGTTTCCTTCTTGCAACTCTGCCATTGAACTGGGACTTGGAATCTTTAGCTCCAAGTCAGCAGAAGGTATGTGCAAAAACCTACTACTCCTTAGACATCCCACATTAGCAAGTACTAACTAGACCACATCGGGATTAAGTGGGACAAGCAAGTACAGTCATTGTCTGAAAGCTATACTTACTGAAATCCTTCTTTATGAATAACTGGGGAATTGCTACTAACCATCTCTACCACAAGAATGAAGAGATAATAACATGTATTATGTTGATATTTCAAAGGGAACATATTTTCTGAAGGTGTTGGTAAAAGGTTATTTAAGTTGTCTGGGAACATAGTTATCTTAAGTGTAACCTTTTTATAACCAACAAATTTGGATCAGGCTTGGGAACACTTTTCAAAAACAATTAAATCCATATAACTTTTGTTTGGACCTCCAGCAAATTACAGAATCTGCCCAATGAGATTAAACATATGGGATAGCTCAGATCTCCCTGCAGTAATTACATCTCACCTTCTTAAAACCAGATGTTCCTCAGTATAGGGAGAGCTGCATGTTTGCTAAAACAGGTGCAGTGTCTCCAAACAGTTCTACTTTTCAGTTACAACCTGAAATAAAAGGAAATCTCTTTTCTACCGTTCAAAATAGTCTTCAAATTTCACTTATCAAAAACATCATTTCTGAGGAAATTACTATATTTCTTCATATGACTATCAAATAGCTGTATCTGCAGTTGCGCACACTTCCCTGTTTGAGATGTATATAAAATTAAGTAAAATTTATGCACTAGAGATAGGCAGGTGCTATATAAACACATCTGTAGGTCACTTAGAAATTACTATCATCACTCTTTTCATTAAAATGACATGCATATATTTAGAAACCACTTATCTAAAACCTAATGAAAGACTGCCCTTGATAACTTCACTATATGCTCACCTATAAATCAGCATTAAAAACCCTGTATGTAAGGATTCCTGGGCAGGAAAATTGGGAAGTTTCAGTTTGTTTTTACATTAAAATAACGTGGACTGGAACTTTATAGTGTTTATATTATTTACATATTTCTTTTCACTGTGTGAGTGTAAAGGTGCTTTCTTCACATTATTCAGCCTCATATAGTTTATGAATTTTCTAATATATTTCCATTAATATTAACATGACTATATTATAATATATGACATATCAAAGTGCATACACATATAAATAAATAGTGTAAGGTTTTCATCTAAAGATTCTTATACTGTGTCTACTGGGTTTACTGCATACTTTCAGAGTATTATTAATGCTGACATAGTATCATGGAGAAAGTCTAAATTGTATATTAGAGTTACAACAGCTCTTTTCTGCCTGAGTACTCAAAGTCTTACTAAGGTCTATGTTTCATCCTGTATTCATGGAATACCTAGACTTCAAGGCACTCTCACAGGAAGTGAGGACACAGATTTGTTAAATATGTATTTCTGTGGTCATCTCACACAAAATTTCCAAATTTAATTCTGCCTGCATAGAGTTCTAAATAATTGCATTTCATAGTTTGTTTATATTGAAAACAGATAACCAAGGTACATAATTTACTGAAATAGATATATTCTGAGATAAATCAATAAATTCATTTTACATTGAAATCTAAAAAAGTCTAGAAACAAAATCTAACACAAACAGAATGCTAATTCTGTTTAAAATGCCTGTGAATAAATTGATAACATTTCATTTTGAACTATAATAGAATTAACGTCCCTGAAACTAAGATCCTTTGTGAAATCAATGCTAACAACACAGGAATCTCATTTGAAAATACAGTTTAGCCTTTACATAAAGCATGTACATCTTAACTGTGTGTTTTTCTACAGTTTATTTAATGGACAAGATGACTGTTATACTTTGAGTCTATATTGTTTTAAAGAATAGTAGAAGCATTTGAGAGAGACCTTAGCCAAGTCTTTGGTTATTTTCATTTCTGCACTGCTTTAAGGTTATATACAAACTAAAAAGTAATGGTAGGCAATATTAAAGCTGTTCTTGAGGTTCATTCTAAACCCTCCTTCAAAATGGACATGGAAATTAAAGACTTTTTATGTTAAGGCTTTATTCAAAGCAGTATCTTTTACAAAGAAAGTGTGTTCTGTGTTTGCACTGAGGTGCACTGACATTACTGTTTTATTATTATAGAATCATTTTAAAAAATATCTAATCCATAGTAAGCCTTCCACTATTTCAGGTTTATACCTATAGCATGTTTATTTGCACCAATTAAGTCTGATACTATCTGTAATAAAAATGATTACAGGACAATGACAAAAATGTACTTTTATTTCTCATTTTAATTTGTTTTATTTAAAAAAAACAAATCACGCTAGCTGTGTTTGAAGGTGAAAGCACAAGCTGTGTTTTTAAGACATGTTTTTCCTCAGTAGAATTATGTCATGGGGAAACACTATGGATATCCATCAAAGTGAAACCTACAAGGACATAAGAGCTCGTTATTAGTGAACATTGTTTGTAACCTTCATATGGCTTTAGCATTTTTTGTCACAAAATGGCAAGAAGAATGAGACATTAAAGCACATGTACCCTGGAAATTAGCATCACTACATAAATTATGACTAGTATATAATCTGAACAGAATTTTTTTTTTACTTTAAAACAATGACTTATTACAGCCTCCAATCTTTGTAATAAAATGTTATATTGAGTTCAAGTTCAGTTAGGTCAAAGCTGGCTTCAGGATAACATTATTGATTGAAACTTGCTAAGCATCCTGACAGATACAATTTTATAACTTTGATCAGGAAACTAAACCCAGGAACATACCCGTGTGCTACTCTTGCTTGTTCTGGATTGTATGCATGCTCCTACTATGAAAACCTACAATCAAGAAATAGAATGCTATAACATTGGTAAATGGCAAAATGTTTTTGTACCTATACTAACATAACCTTTGATAGCATATTTGCAATTTGATGTTTTGTTTATGTATTTAAAATTTATTTTGATAAATGGATATGCATATTCATATTGTAAACTATAAAGTAGAAATATATACACACACATACATATGTACTTATATATACACACACATTCTTTGTTGGTGAAGAATCCAGAGGGTTTTTTCTCTTTTTCTTTTCTTTCCTTGTGTGTGTGTGTGTGTATGTGTGTGTGTGTAAGAGTAGTCCGTCTTTTAAACAAGTTTGATGAGATAAGTATTGGAATGGAGGTACAATCTGCTGTTATGGATAAAAGGATTTTCTCTTTACCACCCAGCTGATATGGTTAATGTGTGCAACTATGACCTTGACAATTTTCAACAACTACTTGAAGTAAAGAGAACTGTACTTCAGTCAGAATACCATAGCAATCAAAACCTTTGGTGGTTAAATTGACTAAAAATATTGGCCCATTATTCAATTTATTTCATTTATGTTAGTAATAGCTTTGGTTGACAGAGCGATTACTATGTGCTTTCATTGAAATTTATGAACGGAATTCAAGTTTAAGGAAAGTAATCCACTACTGATATGCTGCAGGACATAGTATCTTTTCATATTATTTACTTGTGGAATGGTAAGCTACTTAGATGACATTTGAAAACACATTAAGTGGAAAATTCTGAAAGATGGAACAATTTGCACTCTATGTCAAGCACACATGTAGACCTGATATACACTAAAATGGGTAAACTCTCACATTAAAAAATTTAAATAGCACTGTTTGAATTTTTCCTCTGTAAGCAGCTCTCAGAAAGCTGAACATTCCTATAATTGAAATCATCAAGTGCATTTTGACCCTAATTGGGGAAGTTTTATATTAGGTTCACACCAAGCAATCATGGAAGCAATTATGGACACTTGTCCTGGGGCTGCCATAGCCCAGGTGCTACTGCCTGATTGTCATTTGGTAATTACCTTGGTACTTCCCAACTACTCTTTAGCATCAGTTAAACAGTGTGACATACTTCAAGTAAGTGAAGTCTCCTTAGAAGTACAAGTAAATACTTAATTATTAAATTTGCTGCTTGACACAGTTGTTGCCTGTTCACCTGGAATGTACAGGTGTATTATGAAAATGGTCTTCTGAAGAAACTTGCCCAGAAGTCAAATTGGAGATGAAATCTTTGCAATTAGCTCCTCAGTTTCTTTTAAAATATGGAAAATACTTTAAATAATAGTGATGATAAAGGTATTGCCAAGTTTAGGATTTTTTTCAAGTCTTTGAAGTCTGACTTTGCAGAACAGATTGCAAATCTCTGGCCCATTACACACCTGCGGAGATTTTGGTGTTTTATTTCTCTTGGGTGAAACTGCAGAAGCCCAAACCATGTTAATCACTGTCAGAACCAGTTGTATAAAATGCCAAAATGCAGTGAACCAAGTGTTTTATAATAAATATGACAATGCAGTCAGAATGTTGTTTTGTTAGGCTTGTTATTTTTGGTAATTTTTCATTTATAATTTTTGAAAGGAGAGAGTTCTAAAGCTTTTATCAGAAAAAAAAAAAAGTTAACCACAGGGGAGATGTCACCGTATTGTATAAACAGGACTCTAAGTATTTGTATAATAATTAATTCAGACTAAAGTAAATAAGCTAACTTAATAAATTTTGTTTAAAATGCCTTAAAATGGCTGTTTAAAAATTTTAAACTCAAATATAACTATTTTTAATTTTTTCTTTACAATGAACAACATAATTCTTAGAATTAACATTCTCGCTGTATTATTTCATATTGCTCTATTCTTCCACTATCTTTATTTTATTTTTAAATCAAATAAAAGGCATAATTGAGGATATATGGAAAAGCATAGTTTTAATCTTCTGCCATGCATTTATTTGAAAGGGATATGGATATTAAATTTGTTAAATTTAAAATTATTACAGACATATGTGTATAAAATTTTATCATTACATAGATTTTGATACATATTTTAAGCCAGTTTCTGAAAGGAAATGTATTCAAGAGCCAAAATATATCATACCATATCATATATTGACATCCCTAGTTAATGATGATTGTTTTCACAGTATCAAAGTTGTTAGAACAATATACTTTAACTTTCACATACTCTCTGATGAAATAATTTTAATAACATGTTAATTTTGAGGTTAGATTAGTCTTCTGATTTGAATAGCTACTTATGTAAATGTAAACTAATTTTAAATTATTTATAGTCAATGTTTGCTTCTTGCTAACCACAGATGGACAATGCCTTTTGTGATATTGTCAGTTCCATAAACATTTACTTTGCATCTACTAGACACACTAATGTAATATAGAGGAGGATGCAAAAGAAATAGAATGCATTATCCTGAGCTACAGAATTTTACTTAGAAATAGTATAATACCAAGATTGGACAAACCATCATTTCTATGTGCATCTAATACACTGTTTAGACCTTTAAGTCAAAATCATACAATCCTTGGATAGTGATCATGTTATTTGCAACTATATCATTAACTTTGAGGACAACTCCTGACACAAAGTAATCAATAGATATGCACTTACTGAGTGGGTTGCTTGCATATTTGATTACTGTAAAATTAAAGAAAAATTGATATATTAAGAAATATTTCCATAATGTGTATGCATGTGTTTATGTGTATTATTAAGGTAATCATTATAGAGACAAGCTATGCTGCTTTGCCAATGTTCAGCTTTCTAACTTGGATTGAAAAAGAGTGAGAATCAGTAAATGTAGTGGTGTACCAATCTTTTCTTTATGATCATCAAGTCCTTAAGGCTCCTACTGATCAAATATGTACTGCATAATTAAACAGATACATCTGAGAATTGTGAATCTGCTGTTAAAACCTATCTGGAATTCATAATATGACCTTATCAAAAGTATGGTGGAAATTGGAATACTGTGTTCTCTTAATTTGTGTCTTGGAAGGTGTTTGGCTACAACATTGAAAAAAAAAAACAGTTGAATTTAAAAGCATTGGTGAATTATGCACAAAGATTAATTTGAGTATATTTCTATGGCCCCTTAGAAAAGATGTCTTTTCAATAATTTTAGCAATTACTAAAGCTATTATCAACTGAATGTTGTGTATGACTAGGGCTCTTGAATACTTAAAACTTATACATCACTAACTATTGTTCAACAGTGATAGAGAGGCATTGTGTCCTTCACAGACCACTAACTTCTGATGATCTAATTTCATCTTCAACAATAGTTACAAGGAAGAGCAAAAAATGCACTGTCAAAAGTGGTGTTTTAGCTATTGTACATGTAAATGATTAAAGAGGAGTGGGCTAGGTATTGTATGGCCTATATTAACTCTGACACTTCCCTGCAGTCAATTCTTGATTTTTCATGGTAATAGAATAAGTAGTTCTTATCAGAGAAAATTTAGAACTGAAATTCATATGCATACCGAAAGAAGCATTTAGATTACAAAATAAAAACTTACATTATTTTGCATTTTCCACATAATCTATTACCAGATATATGAAATGCAAATCCATATCTACATGTCTTTTTAAATAAAATATACTTTATACAAATAGGAAAGATAATACATTTCTCATTATTTTTACAGAGAGTTTAGATATACACTGATGAAAAAGAAAGGCTATTTCATCATTCCTCACATTCTCCCAATTTAAAGACCCTTCAGTATGTTCTATTCATGTCTCAGTTGCCAATCTTATGTATTAGTTGTATTGTCACTTGTGACCTCAACAAAGCTCCACCTTCATCAGAAAAAAAAAGCAAGACCCAAAACAGTTAACTTTCTTACTTTATCTTTAGGAATATTAAATCTGATCATGCGAAGAAGTAATGTTTTTTTTTTTTTTTAAGATTTATTTATTTATGCATACAAGCACTGGGGTACAGGCCAGCGGTGTGGGGTGGGGTGAGAGGATTCACCACAGAGAGCAGGGAGCAGAACAGGCAACTCAACGGAAGTACACTGCTGAGGGGAGCAGCGGGCACAGCAGGAGAGGTCTGCTGCACCATGTGGGTCCCCTCCCTGGCCGGCAGCAGGGATCGAACTCGTGCTGCAGTAACTGCGGTTTACTTCATAGTGCGTTGCTTAACCCACTGCGCCACCAGGGAGGCCCCGCGAAGAAGTAATGTTTTAAGCAATTGTGATGAATTTATCTGTTAATACCACCTTTTTTAAAAAAATAAGTATTTAGTAATGAGTTTTTAAAAATTGAATATGTTACCCAAAGAAGACAGAATGTTTTAACTCTCTTAATTCTAACTAAAATACTAACTTAATTTTCTGAGATACTTAAATACTAATGTGAAGAGTAAGAGTCTCAAAGATTAATAATAGATAATTGCAACAATATTAACGATAGCTATTGATGATCATTTACATATGTATTATATGTAGATATATAAAATCACATCACACACAAATATATATCAGACACAGTAGTGTTTCTGGACAAATTTTGGATCTTTGCTTGTTAGCCTATAAAACCATGAATAACATATTTTAAAGAGATACAGAAAATTTCTGGATAATCCATGGACTGTATTCCATCTTTGACAAATCCCTTAAATGTTCCTGTAGATAGATAGATAGATAGATAGATAGATAGATAGATAGATAGATAGATAGATAGATAGATAGATAGATATCCTTTACTGTAGTCCTAAGAAAGCACCACTGGAATGTCCCAAAATGTTTAAGAAAATGTTTTATTTTCATTAATGCAAAATATATTTTGATATTATATACACCATAAGTGGAAAGAAATAATTTATTTAAAATATATAAAAATCAAAAGAACTAAAAGAGAAGTTGCATCCTTGTAAAAGAATTTTGAAAAATATGTCTGGTAGAAATTATTTGAAGTTTGTAAATGGGAAATAAAACCTATGTTGATCAAAATGTATGGATTTTTATGTAAATTAGTTATCATCACACTAGTTTCTACAGATAAATTAGAGAGTATTTTAACTGCATAGAGGGTGATAAAATTAAGTAGGATTTTACCATAAAAAGATTTTGATTTGCATATAGGATGTTCAGATAAATTGGGGCTTATGAAGAGAAATTCTTATGTAGTACTAAAGGCCCACTCCCATCCATTAGTTTCACATTGCTACTTTCTAGTTGTCTGATGGTTAAAAATATCACTGAGTCATTCATTCATTCAAGAAAACATTATATTAGGACATTACTGTTTGCCAAAACACATCACTAACTTAAGTATGTGCTTTCTAATTCTCTAACCACTTCTATTTAGATCTGTGGTATACAGTTTCAAAGTGAAGAAATTAAAGTTGAGAGAAGCTAAATGCTGTGTGAGATATACACAAGTAACTATTCATAGAGGTGGAACATGAAGCTAAATCTCATTGATTTCAACTGAAGTTTTTCATACAACTGAGGTTTTTCTTTCAATTTCCTTTTCAAACAAAGACAAAGTCATATCTTCTCAGCTCCTGGGGAGGAAATGAAAGAAAAATCTTTTTTGTTTATTCAGATATGAGCTGAAAATAAAAAGGAAAAAAGGAAAATCTTTATAGGTTTACAGATCTTGAACCTGAGATCAGTCCAACTGATTGATTTGTCTAATAAAACATGTACAAAATATTTTCTTTGCTTGATTTATTAAAAAAATTGTTTTATCTGCATGAATTATAAAATTATAAATGACTTATTTCTCAATTTCTTTCTCCAAATAATTTAACCTTACTACTCACTCCCACTTTAATCCATAAACATAGGCAATTATATGGTGGTTGTATAATATGTTATATTTGCACCAGTGAAAAAAATGTGTTTGCAGTTATTCCATTTCTATTTTATACTTTCTAATAGCAACATTTAGTGTTATCCAAGTAAATAATAGTACTTATTAGACACTGTATACACATTATGACCACTTTTCATTACAACATTTCATATGTTTATGTAGCAATGTTCACACAACTGTAGGAAAATAGCTGCTATTATCTACCCACTTTATGAGTACAGAACAAATAATTATCAAAGAACTCCCAAATTATTGGTCTCCTGACCCTATGCAGTAGATCACTTTGTGTTCCAGGTGTACTCTTAATACATGTTCTGGATAATCTTTTATGTCTCTTAAATCACATCCATGTTACCTAACTATACTTGAATTTTAACCTAACATTACTAATTATGTCTCAATGGGAATTCATAACTGAAGTGATAGTGTGATATTTTTAATTTAATACATTCTTAAAACAGGAATCATGACACATGGTTTTGGATAATTGATGGCATTATTAACTAATCAGTTGACAAATTTAAACTACTTGAAATGGCATCTTAACTATCTCATCAGAAATGTAGTTGAGAAAAGAAATAGAGTAATGCATGTATGGGGTATGATATAAAAAAATAATATGTAAAAAGAAAGCGAAGCCCCTGAACATAATAGAAATGATTCAAAGAACTATAAATGTAATATCCATTCCAAAAGTTAGAAAAATAAACTGAATTTCACATTGTTCATAAATGTTTGCATATTGGGAAAAAGATATGCATAATAGCTTAATCTTTACATTGAAATTGTTAGTCTTTTCTTATTTAATAATGTTTTATCACCTTGATTTTTCAAGAGACAACTTTGGCTATCTCTATATTAAATACTAAATACTAAAATTACTGCACACATATTTAAATTAATAAGCAAAATTTTAAAATGTGTTCAATAAGAGTGACTTGCTTTTAAAATGGAAAAAAAACAGAATTTTAGAGATTTTTTTCATATAGAATATAATGCTACAAACACAAGATTTTCAATGAACTAGAAGAAAAGTTTGTTTTTATATCATAGAATTTGAGATATTGATTTCTTTTAAAATTTCATTTAAATAAATACTTCATAGAATTATAGTATATGCTTTTATTTTATTCACTAGATCTTTAAATGGAAAATGTTTCATACATAACTAAACCTGCCCCAGTTTTCATTTAATTTGCTCTTACTTTTTGTTGTTTCTTTATCCTATAATAAGAACTTACAATAATGAACATGGTATTTGCTTAATGAAGAATATATTGCATATTTAGAGATCTGCATATTTATGTGACCTTCTTTTGTTCATAAATGTTAATATTTATTGCTTCTTTGTTGAGATTTTATTTTGTGTTTTGTGACAAACAAAAGTATGATTAGTGAAGCTGTAAAGTTCTCATGGTAGCTGCCTGTGTTCCCAAGATAGCAGCATTAGTGTCTACAGAAGCAGTTAATGCTGTTTATCATTAGTGACAGAGGCTGGAAAGGACTTTCTGTGGCTTTTATCTTTCACCTTGCCAACAGAAGTTGATGAGCTTTCTGATTTAAATTCATAGGTGATGCTCCAGGATTTATATGCACTTCACATGGATAAGCACACAGGTAAACCTATCCCACTGATGGAGACTAATACTATCCTAACATTCTAATGCTGGACATTCTATGGAAACCACTACTTCATCTATATTTAATGCCAGAGTTGTCCAATAGGAACAGGCACTATAATGGGATTCATGAAGTATCCCATCCATGCCTTAAAAAGTGTTTATTGCTTTGAGTGAACCAGGGTATTTGTCAAGTAACAAATGCAAAATAACTTTCTGTAATGAATATAAATGTTTACAAGTTAAAATTTTGAAATTTTTGTAGTTCTGAGAACTTTGAAACAAAGTAAAACAAGTCTTGTGATGTAGCACACTTGAATGATACTGATCCAGCTTTTCAATTTAAATATTTCTCAAAGATTGTTCCCAGTAAATTTCCAGGTATCACAAGAAAACTGTATTTGAGATCAGATTTTTAGGCAATTAAGAGTAAATGTTTAAGCAGCTGTTGGCATTATGGGAATGTTCTATATTTAAAACTTTAAAGATGAAATGGTATGGTGTCTAGTATTTGCTTCAAAATAACATAGGAGAGGGAGTATTTTTAATTATAAATGGAACAAAATTAACCACAAATTGATAGTTATTGAAGTTAAATAATATATGTACTAGGGAGTATATTATATATAATCTTTGCTCTACTTTTGCATATGGTTGATGTGTTCCACAATTAAAAGTTAAAGGCAATTTAAATTAAAAAATAAGATAATAGTTTAATTGTCCAAAATATAAGACAGAATTAGTCTATACTAAATTTTTCAGGAACCACTATGTGTGGCTAGATTTCCATGGAACAATACTAGAAATATTTCTATTATTTTTGATACATAGTAGAATGTTTTGAAATTTATATTGAGTAAATCTTCATTCTCAACATCCCTTCTATTTGGCATGGTTTTATTTTCCCTTCAAAATAAAACCTAACAAAAATAGGTTTAAAAATAAGATACTTTATGGCCCAGCTCTTCCTTTATTTTTGACTTCATTAACACATTAGTCTGCCCTTTGTTTCATCTACTCTGGTGTTTTTCTTCCTTAAACACATCAAGTTGTTTGACACCGCAACACTTTTCTAATTCCTTTCCCTCCTGCAGGAGCTCTCGTTTCATTTTAGAGTCAACCCATCTCTTCAGAGAGATTTTCCTTCCTTTCTTGTATTTTCTAAATTTTACTTTGTGAAGGTTTGCACTTTCTAAAATTATAGCTGTGTGTTTGTGTCTGTGTTTGTGTGTGACAGTAACTGTTGAGGACAAGCTATATCTATCTCACTCACAATCAAATTCCAGCACCTCGGACAGCACCTGCCACAAAGGAGAAATTCTGTAGTCTTGAATGAATGCTTGTAATTTTTATCAAAACTGCAAAATTTGGTAAGAGGAAGGACTTGTTTTTTTTTTTATTCTGTCTTTCAGAGTAAATACTCAAAAAAGACATGAATAATGTTACTTTCAGAAAATAAATGACACATTAAAAGCAACTATCAATGTAGTATAACAATTACTATATGAGAAGTAGTCTCAAAATTATTACTAGTAAAGAAAATGAAATGCAGTAGTAATGAGTAAAGATAGAGATTCTGAGAATCAAGCAGCATGGGTTGATACATTTATATTAATAAAATAATAATACTAATATAGGCAGGTATATTAAATATCCTAAATCAACAGAAAGTTTATATTGTAAATTAATTTATGTTTAGCACAAATTCATGAAGATTCCTTAACTATCCCTGACCAAAACAGACTATTAACTAAATAATATAGTAAAATATGTTATACTACTTAGCTTTGGATGCTTCTATATAGTTATTTTTAAAGTAATGTAATTTTTATGTGCAGTGCCATTTATTTTAAAATGTAGATATTAATTTAAGGTAAAATATGTGTTTTATATATTTCTAAGTAACTGAAGAGCAAGAATTTAAACATAAAGGTCAGGTGTTTTACTGCCCTTTAGAGATTGATCTTAGTTCATCAGAGACATGCCTGCAAGCTTTAGAAATTTAGATGGAGAGGCAAACTCGTTGACTTTCATGTTCAATTTACAAAACATTGTATTTTAATGCAATTTTTGTCTTGCTTTAATGATATCAGTTTTATAATCTCATTTTCTCTTGCAAGAGAGAAGCATCAGAGTAAAGGGAATAGCTTTTAGTAATAACAAGACACTCCACAAATCAATAATATACCCTTCAAAGGAATCTAAAATCAAGGGATCAAGAAATTGTGACCCACAAGATTGTTTTCTTTTTTCATCAACAAAAATACATTTTATTCAAGTTGTTATGTTTTTGGTGCTCCATAACATTCATTGTGTACCACTAGCAACTGTTGCACTATAAAGACTAAAACAGTGGCTTTTGTTCTATAACTGGAGTTGATGCCACATTCAGCTTTCATTCATTGCTGTGACTCATCTTATTCTCTGACATCTTTTGAAAAATGCACATTCTATGCAAGAAAAGCCTTGGCAAACATTCCTATTTCAAAATATGTTTATAGAAGTCAGCAGCAGCTGAATGAATATTTGTTGAAATATGATATTTAGTGATAAGCAAAGAATTGATGAGTCTCTTGAGATCAAAGAGCAAAGTGAAAACACATTTCTCATCTTAATTGTTATATGTGCATTTATATGGATTAAAACAGTATGTCTATATAATATAGCTATGTAGATATGCTAGTGTAGTATAATGTATATTATTAATATTGTATGTGCATTACTACAGTATGTAAATAACATGAATAAAACGTGATTACAATTTTTTCAGTGTTATCTAAGTTTTTAAGAACAAAATTTTTCCTGACTTACATGAAAAACAAGAAGTAGGAGAGATAAAACAAATGAGCCCTTACCAATAATTTGTAATAAAACATCTATTAAAACCAATGTGAAGATGTCGCATCAGTCATAGATTTTTGAATATGTATAATATATGTCATATCTTGGCTTTGTAATCAGTGTAAATTTTATGCTAAAATACCTATTGTATAAATCAGGAGAATAATATCTAACATTTCAATACAGTTTTAGGTTGTCAGTTAATTTTTATATATTATGTAAAACTACTTAATATGTATATTTAATGTGGAATCTAATTTTTGAATTATTAAGAACATTAACTTCAATTAAGTATGTCTGCTTTGGTTAAACTCAAGGATATGCTTGGGAAAATATCGATGTATGCATTATCTTCCTAAGTCTATTATTTTTCTGCTTTCTTTGATTTTTGAATTGGAGCACAAACACACTCATCCAAATAATTGACCATAAAAAGATCCAGTGTGTCCTTAATATACTTCTATGTTAATATCAAATTAAGTGTAAATGTTTATAAATCATCTATTTTCTTAATTGTAGATATCCTACCAGCCACATTTTCTTCTGATTCATGTAATCCAGTTAATTTTCTTTAAGATAGATAGTATGATCAGATTAACATAAAAAAGAATTACAAGGAATGCCCTATAAATCTATATCATCCTAATTAGTTAAAGTCACAATAGTACAAATTTATTCCATATATTAGCTGCCCAACTAATATTTGTTTAATGAAATATGGTTATCTTACAAGTGGAAGAAAAGAAAAAGATCTTCCAACCTCAGTTAGATAGTAAATGCAAATTGGTAAAAAGTAGGACCTCCCTGGTGGTGAAAGGGTTTGGGTGCTATACTGTGGGGCTTCCGCAGGCACTGCAGTATGAGTTTGATACCCAGCCAAGGAAGTGACCCACATGAGGTGGCAGAACTCTCCTGCCTCACCTGCTCCTCCCCTCAGCAATGTGTTTCAGTCAATCTGCCAGTTATGCTCCCCAATCTGTCTCTGGTGAATCCTGTCACCCCCGGTGCCTCTGGCCTATACCCCAGCTCTTGTATGCATAAATAAATAGATCCTAAAAACAAAATGGAAAGAGTATAAATATGAAATTGTTAAGTAAACAGAACCTGTATTAATGATAAATCCTGATATTTACTAAATGCCCATACTCATATATTTTGTTCTGTGAACTTAGAACTTGCATGAATGTGTGTGTCAAATATATAAAGAAATAATATGGGCCTCCCTGGTGGCGCAGTAGGTTGAGCTCCACATTGTAAAGCATCCACTGCACAGCAGCACAAGTTTGATCCCTGGCCAGGGAGAGGACCCACATGGCTAGCAGACATCTCCTGCCCAGCACGCTGCTCCCCTCAGCGGAGTATTTCAGTCCATCTACCTGTTCTGCTTCCCACTCTGTCTCTGGTGAATCCTCTCTTCTCCCACAACTCTGACCTGTACTCCAGCTCTTAGATGCATACATAAATAAATCTTAAATATATATAAAGAAATAATATGAGGCATGATAAAACAAATATGTTGATTAGAATTAATTTCTGTAATGACACATTCTGCTTGGAAATACAGACAATAATAGTGTATGTAATTACCAACATAAAATTCTGTTTTCTACTGAGTAAATGTTATATTTACTTGATGAAACCTACATTTATTCTCTATTGGAGCTGTGAGATGTTTGGCTTCTGTTTCTTGGGGAGGTGATACAGAAGGTAGCAAGATCAAATAAATTAGTCTGAATTACCTACATTTTAGCAATTTATTTTAGATACTACAGTAACAAAGCAAAGACAAGCATAAAATTAGTAAAGTGTAGTATATCTTTATTCCTTGTATTAAAAATCACATAGTATTTTGACAAAAGTTTGTAGTTAAATGTATTATTAATGATGACATATTTTTTAAAGTTTATTCTTTATCTAACAGTTAATGTTTTGAGTTTGTCAGTTTTGTGTGCCATAGGACTTTTCAGTGGTCTGAATGGGCCTGCAGGAAGCAGAGTGAATGTCAGCATGCAGGAGGTGATGCTACCTCTTGTCCCCTTCTAAAATGCTGATATCATGTAAAGACTCAGAAGAGGCCTTCCCTCAGCTCTGGAATTGGCAGTCTGGGTCTTTGGAAGGTGTTTATATCTGGAATAATTCTCACAAGTATTGATTTTGCTATAGGTACTTCACTAGTATTCTGTTCAAAAAGATGGAGTGTTACACAGGGAAGATAGAATCATTAAGTATTTCACAATGAGTCAGGTAGAGAAGTCCCAGTCTTTCTAAATTCTGTTCTCAGATAATTAGGCACAATATCATATTCAAATCCTAATCATGCTACTGTATCTCTGTGACTTTGGGGAGGTTAGATCAATATTCTTGAACTCAGTATTCTCATATAAGTTGGGAATGACAGCAATGCTTGCTCTTGGGTTATCTGCCAGGATTAAAAGAGCCCATGCTATTCAAAATCCTTAGAATAAACTTAAAAATATGCATCAATCACTCATAAATTGAAATTAATGTTATCATCTCCATGAGGCTGGTTAAAACAACAAAACAAAATCCTTTATGTAGAATCTAGAGACACCAAGTAAAAGATAAGAAAAAGACAAACTCTAAGACTGACCCTTGAAAGTGGCCCAGAGAGTTGAGACAAGCAAGAAGGAAGGAAGAGGGGAAGAGTAGAGAACAGGAGATAAGAGAATATGGTGAAGTGTGGTGGAGAACTGCGGGGACTTTGATGGTAGGAAAACTATGGTGACAGAAGTTGGCTAAATCCTATATTTATACTAATGGATAAATTTCATGTTGTGAAAAAATAAACAAGGATGTTAAAAAAATACTAAAACAGGAGTCACCTTGTAGCAGAAGCCTTATATTTTTTTTAATGATGTTAGAGCCATAAGTATTAACACTAATGTCAGGACCTCTGAGACATCTGTCTCATTCTCTCCAGAATCAATAGGAAACCCCTGATATGCACCTATATAATCTCACCAAGTTCATCATTTTATAATATGGTTATTAGACCAAAAACTGTGATAAATTATGAATGATCTATTCTAAAACATTGCAATGTCAAAGACTTACTGTATGAATATATACAATACATTGTAGGAAATTCACTGCATCCTAATTATTTAATTATGAAACAAGTTAAATATCAACTAAAAAACAAAAAAATTATATTCAAAATAAGTGCAAATCATTCTAGAGTAAGGGTGGTATTAGTAGAGATGCTTAGACGCATTCCAGGGTGGCCTACGCATAAAAGAGGACTCTGTCAAATGTAAACTCAAGTGTGAATATATGTCTTTTTCTTGAGACAAAAAGCAGTTGATAGGCCATTAGATAGAAACAAGAGAAAATGACATTAAAAGGAACACAAGGGGCATGGCTAAACTCTAAGAACAGTTTTAAAGCAGTTAGATTTCTTACTTTGTTGTTTCCTGACACTGCTCCCGACTTGTGGTTACTACATATTTATTTAATACATTATATATGTATACGGGTGTGCCTTTGTTTGTGTATAGTGATGTATATTTGGTAATGGAGTCTTATTCTATTATATAATCTAATCTTAACCTTCAGTGAATAAAATCTTACTCACTAAACAAAACAAGGTGGCTATCTTAACCACTTATTGGTCGACAATATACTTTAAAGGGATATTGTGGGGCCTCCCTGGTGGCTCTGTGGGTTAAGCAACGCACTATGAAGCAAACCGCAGCCACTGCAGCACGGGTTCAGTCCCTGCCACCGGCCAGGGAGGGGACCCACATGGTGCAGCAGACCTCTCCTGCCTTGCCTGCTGCTCCCCTTGTTTCAGTCAGTCAGTCTGCCTGTTCTGCTCCCCACTCTATCTGGTGAATCCTTTCACCTCCTGCGACTCTGTCCTATACCCCACCTCTTGTATGCATAACTAAATAAATAAATAAAAAAGATATTTTGTTTCTTTGATAAGACATTATTTTACCAGAGGATGGCAAAATATGCCTAAATCAACTAAGCATATTGCTATTAATGATAAAAATTAATTTTAAGCCATCTTATTTTTATTTCATTGATATCTATCAATGACTTAACTGTTACAATAAAGGAAATAAAAAATATACAAACAAAAAAATTACCTTATCAATGAAATGATATCCTTTTAATATTTTACCTAAAACCACATTAGTAAAACTGTCATCATCTGAAAGTGCAAAATTTAAGTTACAGAAAATATGAAGTTTCATATTATTAGAAAAAAATAGGATACCATTCTAAGCATTTCTTTTAGAAAACTGTGAAAAAATTTTTAATGATAAATGTTTTTAATAATGTGCTTCATAAATATAAGTTTGCATTTATATGCATATTATGTATTAAGGGCATGCATGTGTATATATACTTTAACTTAACATCCAAGTTAAATAACTGACCAATAATAAATATTTAATTATTGAATAGTCCTCATGCTTGGAGCCATTTTCCTTATTTCTCCCAAGGGTAATCACGCTTTGATTTTTTTTTTTTCCTATAAGTTACTTTCTTTCACTATATGTGCATTTTATTTAAAATTTTTATGCTTTGAATATTATACAAACTATTTCATACCATATGTTTCTTCAACACCCATGTTTCTTATATCAGTGTTTAATTTTGGAGTTTCTTCCATTCACTTATTCATCATTGGATTTTTATTGGTATAAGATAATTTGTTCAGTGAATAAATTATCCAACTTACTTATCCATTACTTCTTTGATGGATATTTGAGTAGTTTCTAGTTTTTTTTTGTTTTTTAAGAAACTCTACTTCCCTGAAAATCTCTATGGATGATATGCATGTATTGTAATTTTTAGGAATTAAGTTGCTAGACTAAAGAATATATAAATATTGAAACATAGGGTATATGTTCAATTTGCCTTTCATGGAAATAATATTAATTTGTATGAGTAGTTATCTTCCATGGTATGTTTTTTTATGTTTGCGTTATAACCTTTGATAAATGAAAGTTTTTATTTTCGGTATAGTGGAACTTACTTCTCGAAAAGAAAAAAAAAACTATATATCTTTTTGCATACAGATACTATCCCATATTCCATGGTAAGGGCTTTATTTCTTTGTAATCATGTTGGCATATGTAGAAAAGAAACAATATGCTGAATTTTCTCAAACAAATGCATTATCTGTTATGTTTCTGTGGAGAGGGAGCAAGGGGAGAGGATATATAGATTAACTGACAGCAGGAGAGAGAATCACAGCCATGGCCCATTTGTTAATGTTTAGAAGTGCATGTCCTATGGCTTTATACAAACAAATAAAAGTTAATCATGGATACATTTTGGTAAATAACTTGTTCATCCTTGTTTTATGAGGTTGGGCTATGATGTAGTAAAATCTATCAAATGAATAATAGCAGAAGAAAGAATTGATTTTTTGGCAGGTTCGCATTGTTAAGAACCATTTATTTGAGAGATCCCTACTTATTTTTTCAGTGGAAAGAGAACTTATTTATTTTTTAATTATTCAGAACACTGACTCTTTTTGGTAACCAAAGCTGCTTTAAATATTTTACTAGGTTTTCATGTTTGGGATAAAGAACATTTTTGATAAACCTGGATACCTTCAAATTGTAGAATTAAGAAATGACTTTGTCTTAAAATTGACATGTTACTCTGGAAAAACTCCTATGAGCTCAATATACACATTGATTTTAATATGTCACATTCATAATCATAATTTAAGAAAAAATATGGCATTCTATTTATATTAATTGATATGCTTAAAACAAAAATTAAAAAAGAAATTATCCCATACACCTCTGTGTAATTCAAGGTTGGCAAATCATCAAGCAAGCATCAGAGAGATTGGTAAGAGAAAAAGCAATATAGAAGTTTAATAATAGCCTGTATACCTATGTGTTATAAATATATAATAGTATTTGATAGATAGATAGATAGATAGATAGATAGATAGATAGATAGATAGATAGATTAAGGCTCAGTATGACCACACAATGACTTAAACACCATCTTAACTCAGCTAAGACAAAGGAGGTTGATGGTAGAATGGGGAAGTTACAGTAGAGCATTTAAATGGAAGAGAAAAAAATGCAGATTTAAGTGCCTTCTTCATTGTAAAGAAATAAGAAGATTAAATCTTTCTGGATGAGATCCTTACAGAAAGATTATACACTAATATGAAATAATTTTTTACCCAGTCTTCAGAGCTCCTCCCATGAATAACCAGCATGGCAAAGGCATGATTTTGGCTAGCGATATATATGTATATATATTTTTTTTTTTTTTTGCTTCTTTACAGAATTAAGGTCTGTATGAAAAATTGTGTCATATGGAGTTGTGTTTTCTTAAGCAGGATCTGATTATTGAAGGGAACTCTCTTAACTGTGTTCTTTATTTATACCTTGCCCTGATGCCCTTAAGGTGTAGAGGCCTGCAAGAGTAAAGTTCAGACATTTCAGGAGTGATTCCTTGCCTAGCCATGCAGCACAAATAAATTAAAGGTACCTAATTAATGTGGAAGTCCTCTTAGGTGGTTTTCTAAGCTCTTACTCAATAAATCCTCCATTAACTAGCAGAGATTATGGGGTATGTGAGACATTAAGAAGGATGACCTTCTGGAAATAGGAATAAGATAAGGAAACAACTACACAGGCACCTGAGCACGGTATAGGGTAGGAAATCAAGGCAATCGGGTGGGGATTCCCAGTATTCCTTTCTTAACAGGCAGGGTTACTGAAGACCCAGATTTTAAGTTCATCTTTTTCCATGTGGAATGTTTATTCCACCCTGAATAAAAAAATAATAATAATAATACTTGGTGCTTTTCACCACTAATATGTTTGTGAGTGAGGTACTTTAAAGTTTCAGTGTTTTCTTTAGTCTGTCACCCAGAGATAGTAATAATGATCAGAGATAATGAAGGTCAAAGCAACTTTGATACTCCCATATACATGATAAACATTACTAATAAAGAATGAGAGGGATAGTGTGGGGAGAGGAGGGATTGGCAAATTTACTGAGTATGAGATTTGTTTCAGAACATCTCCAAATATTTGTCAAAAAAGAAAAAAGTAGCCAGGACAACAAACTTCTTTATTTATATCTGGTGCACACAAAATGGGAAGTTTCATGTATTCACTTCAGTAACTTTAGGACTTTCTCATATCCTTGTCTCTAACACTACCCTTACCTCATGAATTAATAACAGTTTCTTGGGCAGGTCATATCTACTGGCTAAAGCTGTAGTTCCTGTAGCAATCTTTTTTAATAGGATTACTGTAACTGTTAGTAGGAAGACTCCAGGATGTTCCAGGACCCCCAAACTTGTATGCTCTATATGGGTTCTGCCAACTGCCTCATAAAGATAAAACATATTTTTAGTATATAAGACCTTCAGTAGAAAAAGACCTTATAGAATTAGTGTGCACAGCGTAGTGAGACAGTAGAGAAAAAGATAAATTCCCTATAAAATATCCAAAGTTACCTATCCACTTGTGAGTAAATGTCCAGCCAACCATGTTGGCCCAAAGAGGGTCATGAGGCCCAATAACTTGCCACAAGTCTAAAGCACCTTCTGAAGAAAGGGGCAAAGGGGACATGCAAGTCTGGAAGGAAAGAAGCAAAAATAAATGTACACGTCAGATAAATGCTGCCATTTTCAGTCTCCCCACAGATAGCTCACCCATGTCTCTTCCAAGTGTTTTTTTCCATGTCCCCCAAGTCTCTGGTGCAAGTCAAAGCAAACAAGGAAGCATGGTGTCTTCTTCAGGTGGCTCTTCTCTATGTGTCTCCTCCAAGTCTTCTTTTCCATTGTCTTTTCCAAGTCTCCTCTAAGGTATTCTCTCTCAAGCCCTTTTTAGCTTCCCTTTCCCTGCTCAGCTCCACCCTTTGCAAGCAGGGCAGAGGATATGGGAGCTCCCCTTTTTAGATTTCACTGTTCTATAATAATCTTAGTTCAAACACGGCAAAAGCTGGTAGCTAGAAGGGAATGAGTCTCATGAAGTAGGTGGAGACAGGGAACAGAAACTATGGTTCTTGCAAAGTAGCTCAGAGGGAGGAAATACAGTCAACAAACCATGCCCATTATATTATATTTAGTTTAGGTGTAGGAAAAGTGGCTTTTTACCCTACAGTCACATCAGGGACTCTGATGTATTATAATTAATTTTTATTTGTGCATAGTATACCTACAAATTATTTAGTGTAAGTAAAGTAAAAATGTAAAAAAAAAGCTTTAAATTGTCTACTTCTTTTTATTTTGCTACCTAGAAATATAATCCCATTGCATCTACATATATTTTATATTTAAATTGGTGTTCAACTGGTTAATATGTATTTTCAACTGATTAATATGTATTGATGAAGTTTTTTTGTACTGACACTGGCAGATAAAACACTGAGAGGTTAGAACACTAATATTTTGAAAAAAGTACTTAAAATGAAAATTTATGTTAATTAGTACTATAGTTTATGCAATTTCCTATGTAACATTTTAAAAATCAAAGTTTGTATATTATTAATTATGCCAGGTTTGCTGTTATTTTCTAGTGCATATAATATTATAGATATTTTCAAATAATTAAAATTTTTGTCATCATTTACTTCAAGATTGTTCATTTAACTATGTGATTTATGGCCACAGAGATTTAAAAACAGAAGCAAAGCTACAGAACCTGAGTTACTGGAGTCTATATATAACACTTGGCATTTGTTTTATAAAAAATTTGGATTCTTGCCCTTGGTTGTTGAAGAAAATATTAATGGTTTATCTTACAGATAAGAAAAATCAAGAAAAAAGAAGGAAATTTCCAAAAGATGAACTATTAGGAGATTAGAGTATTTCCTTGAGTTACTTGTTTCGTGTGTAACCCTTGATGCTTTAAAAAATGCAATGTAAAGGTTTTTTAAAAACCACAGTATAGGAAAGGATACCATTTGTGTAGTTATATATGTAGATATATGCATGTTTATGTGCATATGTATGTGCTGCATGTAACTATGTATATAATATATGACATTTTTGAAATGACAGTGCTCCGCACTGTAAGATTTTTCAAAAATGAAAGGAAGCTATATAATCTATGGGATATGCAACCCGATTATATGCTTTTTCTGATTATGGAGAACAGCATTTTCCTATGCTGGAGTAATTAATGTTTTATCTAGTCCATCCTTACTATAGCAAGAAAATAGTTGTCAATTAGAAAGGAAAAGGGAAACCATCAATCAAATAAAAAATGGCCAACCACCCTACCTTCATGATTAAGAAACACAGAGTTATCATGTTTGTCCATCTGGTCCCTTTTGAGTTACATCAGTAATTTGACTTCTTTTCCATGTGCACAAATCACAACTAAGTACTTAAAAAGATTTTGTGGGGCCTCCCTGATGATACAGTGGGTTGAGCCCTGCACTGTGAAGCATCCACGGCCAGGGAGGGGATGCATATGGCACCTCTCCTGCCTTACCTGCTGTTCCGCTCAGCAGTATATTTCACTTAATCTGCCTGTTCTGCTCCCTACCCTGTCTCTGGTGAATGTTCTCACCTCCCACACCTCTGGCCTATACCCCAGCTATTGTATGCCTAAAAAAATAAATCCTTAAAAAGAAAAAAAAAAAAGATTTTTCTGTAAGTTACCTTTTAAAGCCAATATATATTTCTTTTTTTAAAAAAATATTTTTATTTATGCATACAAGAACTGGGGTATATGCAGAGGTGGGGGGTTGGTGAGTGGATTCAGAAACAGAGTGGGGAAAAGAACAAGTGGATCTACTGAGATACACTGCTGAGGGGAGCAGCATGCAAGACAGGAGAGGTCTGCTGTACCATCTGGGTCATCTCATGGGCCAGGTTTGAAATCATGATTCAGTGGCAGTGGATCATGTCTTAGTTCTGAGATGTAACCTCATGTGCCACCAGGGAGACCCAAGTCAAGATATATTTCAATGAAAGCACTTAACCTAGACCTGCTGCAGTTGCTGAACAAACCAAGGTTCTGATATCCTTTCTCCTTTGACCAGAAAGAGTGCATTTATTTTCTATGTCATTGGGGTATTTTTTCAGATGACGTTTAAAACAAAATCTTCATGTTCTTTTGTCTCATTTAAAGCAATGCTTTGTAACACTCTTTGTAAGCTTTACAGGGTACCAAACTATAATTAGAATAATTAGCTATTCAAAGTTATTCTAGTAAATCTACTTTGTGCCCATAATTTTATCAAGTGGAATACTCAGAATAGAAGGGGATATTGGTGAAAATAAATATTCTAATAATGTGATGCTATAAATTTTACGAAAAACAATGTGTAACTCTAAGGTAGTGTTGAATGAGTTAATAATGGTCTTCCTTTAAAGGGGGTCAGTATTTGCCTAAGATATGAGTAAATTATAGTATCTTGGAATTAGGGTGATATGAGTGTATCTAGGAGGAACTTCCTGGTGGTGTAGGGGTTAAAGTCACTATCAGGCTATTGACAGCCACTGCAACATTAGTTTGATCCCCATCCAGGGAGGTGGCCCACATAGTGAGGCATATCTCTCCTCTCTTGCCCACTGCTCCCCTCAGCAGCATATTTAAGTAGATCTGACTGTTCTGCTCTCCACTCTGTCTCTCGTGAATCCTCTCACCCCTGTATGTTGGCCTACACCCCAGTTTTGTATGCATAAATAAAAACAAATCTTGAAAAAATAAAATTAAAAAAGCGTATCTAGTATAAAGGCAAAATTTGCACAGACAGTACAAGATAATTGCCAAATATAAAGATCTAAGTGGAAAAGCGAATTTGTGACATAGTAAGATAAAAACTGGAAACACCTGACTAGAATAATAAATTTTAAAAAGACCACAGACTGGAATTATGTCCTTAGTATCTAGAATATATATGTGTTTTATATTGCAATTTCTCAAATATAGCCAAATCAAACAAATATATTTTATATATTACACTTCTATTTGTATTCCCTGTTCAAAAGTGCACACACACACACACACATTTTAGTCTACTCTTCTAGATTCACAAAATACCTATATACCATCTACTCTCCTCAAATCCTTCTTTGCCATGAAGTTTATAGTCAC
This sequence comes from Galemys pyrenaicus, assembly GCA_019455555.1. Taxonomy (NCBI): domain Eukaryota; kingdom Metazoa; phylum Chordata; class Mammalia; order Eulipotyphla; family Talpidae; genus Galemys; species Galemys pyrenaicus. The sequence goes on from JAGFMF010011523.1 coordinate 2,732,219, forward strand.
TAAAAATATCTTGTCTTTGTGATTCTCCTTAATGATTTTTCTCAGTAAAATATTTTTCCTTTTGCCTCTATATGATTTTACGTAATATAATAAAAATGCCATACCCCTGTAGTGTGTGTCTAATCAAATGAAAAAACAAAAGGTTGCTTTCAAAATTATTAAGGCTAAAACAGAGCACTGACTCTGCATTTGATATTTGCAAAGTATTTTGACAATAAATGCATTTCATGTTATTTCTATTCTTCCTATTTAATAATTTTCTGGAGAGAATTGTTGATAAAAGGACAAGCAAATATAAAAAATGTATGCATATTTCAAAAATTCTTGTAAACTAAAAAAAATAATTCAACATTATAATTTAATGAAGCTACAATTGGAATAGTAAGTCAAACCTGTGTACACACCTATAAGAGGCAATAGTAGGGTGATGTGAAAATACCTAAAGTGAAAAATAAGTTGCAAAGATTTTTGGTTAGAGGCTAGAGACCCTGTGCACCCCCTTCCAGAGCTGAGTGATGGCAAAGAGAAGGCTCCACATATAAAGATGGGCAGTCAGTTCCAGGAAATCACAGGCCTGCCTGCAAGGATGTTAGGGCTGGTGACTCCCCAGTACCCCTGATGGAACTGAATAAAAGCAGAGAGAGACCCCAGCAAACAAAGGTGAGCAGTGAGATCCAGACAGTGCCCTCTCGCCAGCGCACAGCTGTGGGAGACTGGCACCCCTGTGCACCTGTGCACACTATATGGAACAGGGAATAGAGGTAAGAATAAAGAGAGTTAGCACAGGCCCTATAGGGCACAGCAGATATTTGGAAGTGCGCCTTTTGGCCCACATACAGCATCATAGTCTGCATGAACTCCTACCACATACAGACCATGCCTGGCATTGTAGGTTAAGACACACATGTAGCAGAGGAGACCAGCAGCATTAAGAGAGGTATTGATCTTCAAGGATAGTGACCATCAACCCACCCACAGCATCACTGCCCTTGTGAAGTCTGGTGTGACACTGCTGGATTCAACCTGGCCATCAGTCCCTGACATACTAGTAGGAGCACATCAAAGAAATGCCTGACATTACCAGTGGTGCAATGGTTCAGCAAATAGAACACATTCAAAAACAAACAGAGAGAAGGAAAAATAAAAACAACTAATAAAGCCCTCTTAATGACACACCACAAAAAGAAAGGCAACCTCAGAATTCAACAACGACATGAGGATTTCTGTGCTTGACAGAGAATTTAGAATGAAGAAGATGAAAAGGAAAAAAAAAATTATATGAGAAATAAAACTGATGAACTGAAGAATAAAATTGAGTCTTTAAAGATGGAAATGAAGGAAACTCAGGATATTGAAAGATTAATGGAGGAGTTAAAGAACTCTGGGGAAAGTAATGAAAAAAGAATTGATGAAATGGAAGAATTCTTGAAGATATAGAGATAATAAGAACCAAAAGAGAAAAGGAAAGAGTTGTAAAAAGGAAAAAAAAAGGATGAAGAAACACTTCAAGAACTATCTGGCACCCTGAGGAAAGGGAATGTAAGAGTTACAAGAGTCCTAGAAGGTAAGGACAAAGACAAAGGAACCAAGAAACTATTCAAGGAGATAATTGAAGAAAATTCCCCAAGCATGAAGAAGGAGATGAAAATAGACATAGACATATGGGAAGCTAGAAGAATACCAAATTACCACAATGAAAGGAAAACTGGAGCAAGACACATAATAGTAAAGCTTCCAAGAGTCCAAGAAGACAAAAATAATGACAAGGGGGATGAAACAGATAACCTATAAAGGAAAACCAATCAAGTTGACATCAGACTTCTCTGAGGAAACACTATAAACAATAAGAAATTGGACTGACATATTCAACAAACTCCTGGACAACAAACACCAACCAAGAATATGTTACCTCCCAAGGCGCTCCTTTCTCTATGATGGAATCTTTTGGTCTTTTTCTTTCTATTTTCCAAGGCATGAAAGAAGAAAATCACATACTTTGGTGTTGGTTTATGTTCTATATTTCCATTATCTCAGATGCACTGAAACTCCCAGACTGTCTTGCTAAGATTCTTCCTACCCAAACATACTTTCTTTCTAGTTCTCAAAGAAGATGTGTACCTGATCCAAATAGTTTCCTGCCTGTTTTAGTACCATACACTTGAGTCATAGACATTTTTGCTAATCTCTTGTGGGGCTAATCCTATTTGCATGACTGTTGAAGAACCTAAACTAACCCAATCTTTTTTTTATTGTATTTTATTTTTCTTTATTTATATATATATTTGAAATCAATTGTAATTCCCATGTATTCCCCATCACCATAACACTAGTGCACCATCACCTCAGTCCCCTGTGTTCTTATCTGCCCTCAATCCTCTCACTCCCCCTCCCAACCAAGTGTCCCCAATTTGTCCTTGTCTTTTTGTTTTTGTTGTGTTTTATTATTATTGCTGTTGTTGTTATTCTTTTCCTTGATCCTTATTTGGTTCCCTTATATTCCTCCTAGGGGGGAAACCATCTGGTATTTTTCTTTTGCCTTCTGACTTACTTCGCTGAGCATAATCTCTTCCAGTTCCATCTATGTTCCTATGAATGTGTCTAGTTTTTCTTTTTTTGATCGCTGAATAATATTCCATTGTGTATATGTACCACATCTTCCTGATCCACTCATCTGTTTTGGGGCATTTAGGTTGTTTCCAGGTCTTACCTATTGTAAATACTACAGCTATAAACATAGGGGTGCAGGTATTCTTTTGAATCAGTGTATTTGTGTTGTCTTTTGCATATATTCCTAGGAGTGGGATTGCTGGATCATATGGAAGTTCCATTCTTAGTTGATTGAGGAACCGCCGTACTGCTTTCCATAATGGTTGGACCAGCTTGCATTGCCACCAGCAGTGTAAGAGGGTTCCTTTTCTCCACGTCCTCGCCAACATTTGTTGTTGCTAATTTTTTTGATATGTGCCATTCTCACTGGTGTAAGGTGGTATTATCTCATAGTGGTTTTGATTTGCATTTCTCTGATGACAAGAGAAGTTGAGCATTTTTTCATATGCCTGTTGGCCATTTGCATGTCCTCTTTGATGAACTGCCTTTTTAGCTCTTTTGCCCATTTTTTGACTGGGTTGTTCTCTTTGTTTTTGCTTAGTCTGGTTAGTTTTTTGTGGATCTGTGTAAAAAATCTCTTGTCAGTAATGTTGTGTGCAAAGATTTTCTCCCATTTGTTGGGTTTTCATTTTGTTTTGGTTAGCATGTGTTTTGCTGTAAAAAGCTTTTAATTTTGATATAGTCCCAGCTGTTTATCTTTTCCTTCACTATCTTTGCTTTAGGTGTTGTATCTCTAAAAATGTTATTGATGTGTATGTCATGTAGGGTTTTGTCTACTTTTTCTTCTAGAAATTTTATGGATTCAGGTCTTATGTCTAATTCCTTAATCCATTTTGAGTTGATTTTTGTGCATGGTGAAAGGCAGTATTCTAGTTTCATTCTTTTGCATGTAGCAGTCCAGTTTGCCCAGCACCACTTATTGAACAGCTGTCTTTATTCCACTGCATATCTTTGCTCCTTTGTCAAAGATTAGTTGTTCATAAGGTTGTGGGTTTATTTCTGAGCTTTCTATTCTATTCCATTGGTCTATGTGGCTGTTTTTGTTCTAATACCATGCAGTTTTTATGATTGTGGCTTTGTAGTAAAGTTTGAAGTCTGGAAGTGTGATCCCTCCATTCCCCCTTTTTTAAGTTAGGAAAGCTTTAACCCAATTTTTATCTTGAAAAATGAACACAGACACACACAAAATATAGGAAACAATAATCTCTGTTCTTCTAAAAAAATTTTTAAAGTATAAAATCATTCTTGAGTATTTATCAACTTAAACTGTATTTTCAAGTTTTCAGCTTATAAAGTTCATTTCAGTTTATAAAGGTCAGCTTTATAAAGTATATGCATAAACAAATCATAAAGATCCATTTTTATTTGTGTGAAATTCAGTGTCACTGACAGTTATTAACAGCAGCTGTCTAGTTGTATTTGTATGATATTAGGAAGAAGGATGTTCCAGATGTGTAACTATGAAAGAATCAGGTCTGATTTAATGGAAAACTGTATGGAAGTTCCTCAGACTACTAAAAATGGAGCTTCCATGTGACCCAGCAATTCCACTAATAGGAATATATCCAAAGGACAAAAAAACATTAATTCAACAAGATACCTGTGCTCCTATGATTATTAGAGCACTATTTACAATAGGTGAGATATGGAAACAAACTAAATGCACAAAAATAGATGACTGGATCAAAAGGATGTGGCATATATACCCAATGGAATACTTTTTGGCAAACAAAGAAAGTTAAACTCATTCCTTTCACAGCAACATGAATAGAGCTGGAAGATGTTATGCTCAGTCAAATAAGCTAGAAGGAAAAAGAATAACCTTGGGTGATTTCTTATAAGAGGAATGTTGGAGAACCAAATAAGGGGTCAGGAAAAAAAATAGCTATAATAAATTAAAAAAAACAAAATTAATAGGCAACTTTTAGTCAAAGACACTCTGCAGGGGAGAAGAAGGGAGAGGGATTAAAACAGGGAAGGAAAGAGCACAAGAGACTATGGTGATGGTGCATGGGTGAATTGGAGGTGAGAATTTTATGGGGACTATAGCTAAGAGGTTTATTCTCTTGTAACCAGTATAAAAACATATATAATAAAGCATTAAAAAATAAAAGTGTAGGTAACAAGGTTGGGGTAGGTAAGAGCTTCTTACCTTAAGCTGTACTTCTTTAGCACTTTATTACAACTGAATTATTTATCTTCAGAATGAATTGGCAATCATTATGTCCTCCTTCCCAATAAATTGGGAGTTATGAGAAGATAGGAATTGTGTTTCCTTTCTCTGTAATTCTAGATCTTAACATAGTTGTAAAGAGCTCAATTAGTTAAAAAGGGAAAAATACTAAAAATAGAAAGAAAAAAAGATGGGGGGAAATAAATGCTGTGATAGAAATGTATAGAAAATATTTTAAATGTACGGGACTATCAATTACAAAGGATATATAATAAAGACTAAGAAGACTTCTCATATAGAAAATGTAATTGATGCTAACCTATGAGTGATTAGAAAATATTTTCTGGATATCTTATATCTTGGATTAAAAAGAGAGAGAGAGAGATTTTCTGGTGAAATCGGAACTTAGCCCAGATTCTCTAGAAATAAAAGAACTGAAATACTGGAAGTTAAGTCAGAGGGACTTTCAAATAAAATTAGAGACTTGAACCTCATTTGTTAGTGGTATTGTTAAAAGAAAATTAATAATCCAGACAGGTAACACAGAAGGTGCAAACAAGAATGAAACTATAATATATACTGTAATATTGATTTTTGTATAAAAATATGCTGTCTCTTGACAAAAAATAATTATGAAGTTCTAGCAGGGAAGCAATACTATCTCATATTTATATGTATTTTTTGACTGAAAATGTTATCTACTAAGGCAAGAGTCAGATTCCACATGTGCTGGGGCTGGAGATAATATGGGGAGAGGTTTAGGAACTGGTTTTCTCTCTGTAGTCATTTGGTGCCGTCATCAATATTGGTACTCAAAGGACTAAAGAGGTTGTGACCAGATTGCTTTCAAAACCAACTCTATGAAAGAATTCCCTGTACAATGAATTTGAGAGAAAAAAAAAATTACCAGTTTCAGTATATACGTGTAAATGACATAGGTTACTTTTATAAGCTTAACTATCACTTTTTAGAAAGGTGTTATCACTGGGAAAGAAATAAAAGAAGTTGCAAAGAAATAAAAAAGTCACTGAATTGTTTGTAGAACACAAATGATATTTATGTAATACACTCAGAAGATAAGATAAAGTCCTGAGACTTTGAAAATATACTTCGAAAATATTCAGCATAATTGAAGGGGGTTAGCTAGGTAACCATGCCTGATAGATTTCTTCCCAATCTATCAAGAAGTGATCTTGTAAAAAGCTGAATCTAAATACAATATCCCAATAATGAGAAAAAAAACAAAAATAAACAAACTGTAGGATTACCCCTGCAGACATTTTCTCACTTCATAAAGCTGAAATACCTACAAACAGATGTTAACTGAATTATTATTATTATTATTTTATTAATGAGACATGAAAATGTATGACACTGGCTATGGGAACTAACAGTTTCAATTATTATCAATTTTTAATTCATATTGAAACACAAAAACATTTACCAATATCTTAGTTTATTCTCTAGAGTAAACAAAATAAATTTAATTTGTCTTCTACATGACAGTCTTTAAATATTTCAACAGTTTTCTATGAGTCCTTAAGACTTCTCTTCTCTGGGCAAAACATACATACTCACCTCTAATAGCACTTCCAAAAACATCCTTTAGTTTGTTATTAGAATTCTAAAATAGCTTCCAAATTTAAAACAGTTCTCCAGGTAAATTCTGGTCAATAAATGAGGTTATTTTTCTGAACTCAAGACTTTTCATAACTCTATTGGCAGATTCATTTGTCAACTAATGAACTTAGTGTCAATTCAAATCCTATACTTAAAAAATTAAAACAAAGTAAGTTCAGCCAGTTTATTCTCACCTGTGTTTGGGTAGCTTGTCCATGTAGAGACTTACATATTTATCGTTATTAACTATCATTGTTTTTAATTTGACTGTGTCCTTGTAACTTACAGAGCTATCTGGACAATGATTCCATGCTCCATTTAGCACATTCAGAACAAATAAGGTTTGTATCAACTTACAAGGTTGAGGTTCATAAGAAGTTACAGAGATGTTCTATATAGGTTGAGTTGCAGCAGAGAAAAACTGGAGGTAAGAGGGTCTGTTAGAAAATAAATGCAATAGTCCAGATATTAGTTAAAACAGCCCTAGACTTGAAATAGCGAGATAGTGAGAAACTATTAAAAATAATGCAATTACAAATTAACTAAATTTAGTTACCAGATGTTGGGTAAGGAATACAGAAATTAAGCCTTGAGATAGACTCAGAAATGTCTAGAAGCCTTACATTTTCATAAAACTATAAACTCAGGCACACTAGAATTTATATAACAGCCTAGGGAGAAAAAATGTTAAGTCAACTCTATGAAGTTAAAACAGTTAACAAACTATAAAAAGATTAATTGATAGCAGAAAATATTTAACCTGTCTTTCAAGTGTTCTGTTAATGGAGCTCCCTGATATTAATTTTTTAAAAAGTCAAGATAATTTGTAACCCCTTTTGTTACTTAAATCTCCATTAAGTCATTTTTAAAAATTGTGGCATATTTGCCCTTACTTATTACTAGAGGCTTTTCATTGTTTTCAAACATTTATCTTTAAGAGTCTAAGTATGGGACCTCCCTGATGGTGTAGGGGCCAGTCTCAGCACTATCAAACTGTTGCCTGTCACTGTGACATGAGTTTGATGCCAGGCCAGGAAATGACCTACATGGGAAGCATGCCTTTCCTGTGTTGTCCATTGCTTCTATTAGCAAGATTATTTTGGTAGAAATATTCCCCACTCTGCCTCTGGTGAAGCCTTTCAGCCCTACACCTCTGGCCTATATGCCAGTTCTTATATGCATAAATAAATAAAATTAAATCTTAAAAAAGAGAGTCTATCACTAAATTTTTAAATTAGGCATTAGTTTTAAAAAGCTTTCCTAAAAGATACATAGTAGAAATTATGTTGCATTTGTATAGTTAAAATATAATAATTTCAAAGTCAGTTTTTAAAGAATTTGAATTATCCATGTAAATGTATGTATTTATATAGCCTCCTCTAGTTATTATCTATTCTATCATGCATTCTAAAGGATTGCATCTCAGAATTTCAGTTTCTATTTGAAATTAGCATTGCTATATAATAAATGGTTAATTAAAAATAGGACAAACAATTCTTTTCTCCATATGTTATTACTTTTGTTAATGGGGTCCTCTGATAATAATTTTAAAAGAGTCAATATAAATCATAAACAAATTAAGAACTAGAAAATACTGAGTTTTATTGAGATTGGGGAAAATCATAATCTTAGCACATTGTCGTGACAAACAGCTGACAGAGCTTCAAAAACCTAAACAAAGAATTGCCACATAACCCAGCAATTCCACATCTGGATTTGAAAGTAGAGATTCTTGTGTACCAATTGTAAAGCAACCTTATTCCAATTACTTGAAAGATGGAAGTAACTCAAATATGTTCCTCAGTAATTGAATAAAGTTTGATGTCTTTGTACAATGGAATATTACCCAGTCTTAAAAGGGAAAGAGACTGACACATGGTACACCATAAACCTTGATAAAAGGCAAAGTGACATAAAACAGACAGGAAAAGACACATATTGTATGACTTATTCTTATGCCGTATCAGAGACAAAATAGAATAGTGGTTTCTAGTGTCAGTGGGAGGAGGTAATGGGTTTTCTTGTTTAACCAGTGCAGGTTTTCTAGTAGGACAATAAAAAAGTTCTGGAGGTACATCATGGTAGTAGTTACACAACAGTGTGCCTGCCTTAATGTCACCCTTCTACACACTTAAAATGATTAAAATAGTAAATTTGTATTTTACCACAATTCAAAAAAAGACTGTTTTCAAAAACATAGAGCACATGATACTTCTAGTATCCCAAAAGGGTAAACTACCCAGACACCTTTTTCTGTGTAGGGATGAGACAGAAAAAGGGACAGTTAGAGCAACAAGTCCTTCCTTTGACCCAAGTTTTCATGGTCTCCTGGACACCTGCAGAACTTCCTTTTCTATAGACCCTCTATCCCCAAGTATTCTTCCCTGAGTACCCTACTTTGAGGTAAGCTACTTGGCACGTATTCCTGTCTTCAGCATTTTTAGTCCCCAAGTTTAGTCCAAACTAAAATCCTCTCCAGTCTCTTCCTCCCTTCCAGTCCCCCCACCCACCCCAAAATGGCTAAAGTGTTTACTTTAAGAGACATGTTATAAAATTTTATATGGAATTTTCTATTTAAACAAATAAATGGATTTTAAGAAAAAACAAAAAGAAGAAATGATCCCTTCAGGAAGTTGGCCAACTCCTCCTGTCACCATCAAGTCTGACCAGAACCTCTGTTTGGAATTTCTGCATAAGGACCCATAGATTCAGGTCTTAGGGTTACTTTTTTTCACTTGGTTTAGGGTATTTTTGTCCACATTTTCTTTTTTGTAGGTCAAAAAAGAATATTTTTCTCAATAAAATTTTGAAGCACCTAATATAAAAAAATCCATCAACTTGTTATTAAACTTATGAACTAGAAGAACTGACCAAAGCAGTGAAACAGAATGTCAGAACAAATTGTGACTTTGCAATTTGAGGCTGGGAGCTCACCAGAGGTCCTACTCAGGACCAATTCATCTTATAGTGTACACAGTCTTTCAAGTAATACTTCACAATGCCAGTGCCAGTACTAGGAGCTATGATCAAAAGCTGTAAATCTTTTTGTCACCATAAATTGTACAAAGCAATCAATCTCAATCCCTTGGGACAAAAACTTTGTGAAAAAAATTGTGTTTCACCCATCCCGAAGGACTTGTAAATCATTTTCTAATTGATCCTTTATTATTTATACAAATAAAATATGTATACACACATACATATATATATATACATACATAATCTTCTTTGAAAATGTAATTATTTGTTAGGAACCATATTTTCATCATCACTGTTACTTCATAGTAAAAATAATTGAAAGCTTTAGAAGAAATTTTTACCTTTTAAGATGTTTTGACCATGTACTAGGAGATACTCTGTTTGAAATTCAGAAATATGAAATTTCAACAAAAGATGCATCAGTATTTTAAACTATTTTATTTTTTTAATGTATCCTGGAGTCTTAGTAGATTTTAACTGTTCATCTCATGCTTGAATTGTTTCTATGTAAATTGAAGAACACTGCATTCTTTAAATTTTAAAGTTGTAGTTCTTTACTACATAACAAACAGTGAAAGTGAGTGGAAAATGCACTTGCTATTTCTATCATGGTATCCAAATCTGTCATATGACTTTAGCTGAAGAGTTCTGAGGATAGTGGCTATGTTAATATAGCATGCTAAGAATGCATTGGATTAAAAAAGAAATTTTACTTTTTTTCAAGTTCTAATTTATTTCAAGTTCTGAATTATATATTGTGAACAAATTAGTCAAATTTTTAAAAGTTGACCTACAATAGTTCATGTATTTAAAAAAAAACATGGAATTTTATGTAAAAGGGGAAACGTAATTAACAAATGTTTTTATGGTCTCTGTGTAATATATGTTTACCTGTGAATATATGGCATGCATATTTAAAATGTAGATAGAAATAGCAAACTTTAAAAATACATAGATTGAAACTATTAATTTTGAATTATTTAATTTGTAATTGTGAGTTTGTTTTTTTAGAAGAATTTTAAAGATCTGAGATTTTTTATTGGAAATTACATATAACATCTGTTATCACGCGCTCTTCTTCCTTTCTTTTGGCATACTATTTTTTATATTTCTAAAATGTCTATTTTGGGAACTGAGGCAATTTTAATAATTACTTAGAGATTTGTATATTTGTATGTATAGGTGTACATTTTATTTTCCTCATTAGAAAGCCAAATATGAAAAGATGATTGGGTATTATCAATAAACTCAGATTCTCGAAAGGAGTAAAGAGAAATCTTAGAGAAGATATGTTCATAGTTTATGCTCAAAAATGTGTCCTGTTATTATGAGAAATAATGATATCTTTGGAATATTTATTTGCTTACCCCAAACTCTCTATAAATTATAAATTATATGGGAAAGAAAAAACAACCTTGAAAGCAAATCTAAGTGACAATAACTTTACATTAATTCTACTTTAAAACCCTACCTTTTGAGTTACATATTTCTTAAATTCAGAAATACCAATACACTTGAGGGCATCTGAAATGAATAGGATATTGATGGCTTTTCTCTTCATGTTATTCTGTATTTATGGTGAAATAACATTATAAATGTACAAAATTTACTATATGGCACAATCATGCTTGTTTACTTTGAGTAAAATAGTTTGTTAAATTTCAACTCTTTTAAATTTTGTTTGTGCCAAAACCAATGTAGAGAAAGTAATTTTGACAAATCCTGGAGTGATAGAAAATAGATTTAGATAACTTCTACTTTAAAGTTGCATTATACATGGTAAACATTGCTTTGGATGTATGTATGCTTCTGCTATGACAAAAGGTAGTAGTGATTTTTTAAAATGTTAAATAAATCGTTAATGCAAATGTTCAGACATCTCCTACACTTTAATACATAAAATTAAAGAACCTAATAAAAAGTTACCTGTCTGAGTTAAGTATTGCAATTGCTCATTCTGAAAGGCATATCAGAATATAATCAGACATTTAGAAACTACATATATATTTTTACTCAAAATTTAATTTCTTTATATTACATGTATTATGTAATATATGTATTACATATTTGATGACCAGATCTAGTATTATTTGAAGAGCATGCTGCAGGATATTAAAAAGTGAAGATAATAAAGAGAGGGAGACCAGTTGATTTAACTTGGGTTGAAGATGATAGCGATGATACTAACATTAAGACATATTTGTGGAATTTATTTGATTGAACTTTATCACTAGATGGGAAGATATGCCAGAAGTTAGTAGTCACAAATTTTCTATTTGACACAACCATGTTACAGAAAAAAAAAATGTGGATTTGTAGTTAGAAAATATGTAACTTTGTTTCCTTTTCTGAAAAGATTTGCATTTAAATTCTGCATTAGTGACATCTCCTGAGTACTTTCTGTAGTTAAGCCTTTTCTCCTTCCATTATGGTAATTCCTTTATTTTGTATCATCTAGGTTTAATTCTCAGTGTTTGATTTGTAAAGGGTGGAGGGAAAAAAGAAATACACGTTATCAAGATTTTTCCAGGAATTTTATAGAAGTAGAATAGAACTATTCCAATTTATGTTCTTATTTCAAATGCCAGTTAAAATAATTAATTACATAAAGTGTGCATCCACATCCATGCCGCCCCTGAGTGACTTCAAAACCCATGAATTTTGAATTTTAATTTTTACCATATGACTTTAAAGACTGTTTATGTTTATTATTGATCTATACTAAGCCTATCTAATGTTCTTCTAGAATTAGGAAAACTGTAAGGTAAATGCACTACTGAGCATTGTATCTGACTTCACAACTCATTTCATTTTGTGCCGAGCTCTTGTTTTTTGGACATTATTATATGCTGATTTTTTTCTCATAGATTTCAGTTTCAAATATATTTTCCTCTTTGGGCAATTTGTGTATGCACTGTTATTAGATCTCTATAATTTTGTATGTTCTACATGAATTGATTTTTTTTTAAAGATTTACTTTTGCATATAGAACTGAGTTACAGGTCAGAGGTCAGTGGGGTAAGAGGATTCTTCAGAGACAGAGTGAACAGAACAGGTGGATTGACTGAGATACACTGCTGAGGGAAACAGTAAATGAAACAAGAGAGATATGCTGTGTCATGTTGATAACCTCCCTGGCCAGGAATTGATCTGGTCTAGTGGCTGTGGATAGCTTCATAGAGCTGTGCCTTAACCCCTTGAGCCACTACGAATGTTCCTAATTGAAGAGTTTTTAGTGGGTTTTGCTTCAAAACAGGAAGAAAATTGGGTAAGACAAAGTAGTAAAAACATACATGAATCTAATTATGCAAAAAAAATTAAAACAATCCACTCCTTTGAGAACTGGGTACTTTAAGCAATAACCAAGTTTTTTTTTTTTTTAAAGATTTATTTATTTATGCATACAAGCACTGGGGTACAGGACAGAGGTGTGGGGGAGGTGAGAGGATTCACCACAGACAGAGCGGGGAGCAGAACAGGCAGATCAACGGAAGTACACTGCTGAGGGGAGCAGTGGGCCAGGCAGGAGAGGCCTGCTGCACCATGTGGGTCCCCTCCCTGGCCGGCAGCAGGGATCGAACTTGTGCTGCAGTGGCTGCGGTTTGTTTCATAGTGTGTTGCTTAACCCACTGCGCCACCAGGGAGGCCCAATAACCAAGTTTTAGACTGAAAAAGACTTTCATAGTAAAGGAGAGAAAAGCAAATGTTTCAGAAAAAAAAAAATGAAGTATATAATCAATTCAACTCATTGATAGCAACAGATAAAAAACATTGTGCAGGAGAAATATGATGACTACTTGAAAGTGTTTAAATTAGCTAGGCAAAGAATGAGGCAGAACTACAAAGGAAGGACAGCCTCAAGCAACATATCCAGTGACTTACTTGTGTACTGGTGATATAAACTACTTCTAGTGGCTGATAAATTTGGGTAAGCGATAGCCCTATCAATCACAATCCTATGCAAAGAATGCAAAGGTGTCTTTTTCCAATACAAAGAATAGCTGTTCAAGCAATACTGTGACAAGGGCACCTTGAACCACAGTAGTGCATTCTGCATTTGAAAATCTGCTATTGTAGGTTATATATAGTTTTCATGGTACCAAGAAGACAGGCTGCTGTAAACTGGTCTATTGTATGGTGACCGATAGAGTGAAAAAGCAATATGGTTTAAAAAAGAGGTTACACTAGGAGTCTTATTAGAGTATATAAAAGCTTAGGAAGCTAGCAGAAAACTAAGGAAAGATGAATTTGTACTGAGCTGCAATAGCAGTACATGAGCATGACTGGAAATCTCAACAAAGCATGTGTGCTTCACCTGCTGATTTAAATGTTCATAGAAATTTCAAAATTTAGGACTTTTGTGGTATTGGTAATATTTATTATTAAAATCTATTGGAGTATTTGTTAATGTACTTATGAAAAGTATACCTGTTTAAATAAGTATGATCATTTTTTTCTGAAAAACTTGATCTCCAAATTGTGTACTAGAACAAAAACATGTATAAGATTTCCCTCCTGAATGGCATTACAAATATAATTAGGTCTAACCCAAGTTTTGTTGGGGAGAGGGGTAAAATGTCTAAAAAATAGCTCTCTCGATTCAAAAGACCCTGATCTGTAGTAATTCATAATTTCCATCTTAAAGTACTCCAGTCATGACTGATATCAGAACCACAAAGCAGCTTCCCTGAAATAGAGTTGAGAAGTGATGCAGACTATATGCCCTTACAGATCTGCTAGAAGCCAGCTTCAGCATCCTCCTGAATTCAAATTAAAAACATCATTTCAAGAAAGATGTATCATGATTTTCTATAAGAGCTTTGCAGAGATAATTCAGTGTCAGAAGAACAATATTGGGAATGTGATTTCTCTCTGTGTTGGCCAAAAGATCACGTATAATTAAATATATCTTGGGACTCAGTTCCTTTATCTCCACAATGAATTATTGTGAAAAATATGGGATAATATGTGGCAAGATGAATTATAAATAATAGTTCATCTTTCAAAATGTGCCTTGTTATTTTGTATTCTAAAACTTAAATTAGTTTCATTGCAATTGACTGAAATTTGATGACTTACTGTAGCCAAACTCTAGAATTTTAAAACTAACAGAGTTTCTTAGGGATAGAGCATCACCAATCAAAGTCATAAGATGAATTGTCTTAATGTCTGTTCAGTTGAAAACTAGTTTGTATTGACACTACAACTGAAGTCTAACAGCAAGCTAGTTCAATTTTCTCTCGGTCATGTTCTTGTATTACCAATTTTAAAAGCAAACTCATTGTTAAAGCAGCCAGATACAGGCTCTAATAAAGAGACAGTGGTGCTTTGGTGATGATGAAAAACAGCATTTGATGCAACATAATTTTCTGCTAAAATTAATAAAAAAAGAATATTAAATTAATAAAATAGGATTTATAAAATGAAAAAAATACTTAAGGTAATAGTATACTAGTAATTAGAAAAAAGCATAACTCCATAATTTTGTATAATTTAAGATAATGTAGTCAAGAGATTCAGGACTGGTGGATTTTCATTACTAAACATTGATTTTAAAAAAGAGTCATTCAAGGTATTTTAAGAAGAAACAGTTTCCTGAGGTAGTACAGATCTTCATTGTTTTTCAACAATAACAACTTACTTTTGTATGTGTATACTTTACATAGGTACACATTCAGATGCAAATTAATTTCCCTTAAATAGCACATATGGTAAAGGTAAAGAAAGCACACTTGTAAGAAAGTAATACAAGTAAACATTGTGAGCTGCTATTTGAGCTTCCATTCCACTCACTGACATTGTATTGGGAACAATCCTATATTGCATAGCTTTGGGTGCTGACTAGAAATCTGGCTAGCTATTTTATTTATTATTATTTTTTTTTAAATTATTCATTTATACACACAAGAACTGGGGTATAGGCCAGAGTCACGGGAGTTGAAAGGACTCACCAGAGACAGAGTGGGGAGCAGAACAAACAGATCGACTGAAATACACTGCTGAGGGGAGCAGTGAGAAAGGCAGGAAGGGTCTGCGGTGCCATGTGGGTTCCCTCCCTGGCCAGGGATCGAACTTGCGCTGCTGTGCTGTGGATGCTTCACAGTGTGGCGGTCAACCGGCTGTGCCACCAGGGAGGCCCAAGGCTAGCTATTTTAATAAATTAATTAATTGGTGGTATTTGTGAATGATCAACTATGAGCATGCCCTCTAATTACAATAATTCCCTAGTATTTGTCCCAGGACAAAATGGTCACTTATATAACCAATGATACCAACAAAAGTCAACAAATAAGTTAAAGCAGGCAAAAAAATCTCCCTGGGCTAATCCTTCCATGAAAAAGATAATATTGTTTAAAAAAACAATATTTATCAAATATAAATTATGGTCATTCAATGGCCATAATAGCAACTAGATAGTTCTTTTTTTTTTTTTTATTTATGCATACAAGCACTGGGGTACAGGCCAGAGGTGTGGGGGGGGTGAGAGGATTCACCACAGAGCGGGGAGCAGAACAGGCAGATCAACAGAAGTACACTGCTGAGGGGAGCAGCGAGCACAGCAGGAGAGGTCTGCTGCGCCATGTGGGTCCCCCCACTGGCCGGCAGCAGGGATCGAACTCGTGCTGCAGTGGCTGCGTTTTGCTTCATAGTGTGTTGCTTAACCCACTGCGCCACCAGGGAGGCCCCCGCAACTAGATAGTTCTGACACTATGCAGTGAAATGTCTACAATATGAGTGACACTAGAGTTTGGAGTAGTTTTCCCAAAACTTTTGAAGCACTTCAAGTTGTCATTCCTCTCTCTCATTCTTCTTTTAACACATATTATATGTTGAATTTTTATATGTTGATTTTTTTTTTTTTTTTTGCCTAGGTATAGGAGCACTGTTCAGTACCCAAGTCTCAATTCTTTCTGCAGACTAAGCAATCCAGAGGCAGCATTTCATTTACATTCTTATCACAGAATATTTTAAGTTGATAATTCTAAAAATACCTTTACCAGTTTCCCTATGGAATTTTTAATCACCACAGGTTTTCACATTTTCTACTTAAATTTTAGATTACATTGCCTGCTATTTCTCATAAATTTCTGAAATTTTCCTCTTTTTTTCTGTAAGTTAGTGGAGAAAAGAGTTCTGGGAAATGCCATTTCTCCTTCAAGTATAACATATGTGGTTTAGATATTAGAGATATATTTTTGCCTCAGAACTCAATCAACATGTTTTGACTCTTCAACCAAAATTAAGGTAAACTATTCATGTAATTTTGAATTTTAAAACAGAAATTGTGGAAAGCTAAAAGAAACTCTTAGAGAAAGAATACCTCCACAATTTGACCAGGTAGTTTTGGTGTTAAATTAATATTAAAAAATCTCTTTCTCAACAACTGAGAACTTGCTACATATACATCTGCCTTCATTATAAAACATTGCATTTAACTATAAATTCTTAAATATTTTATTATCAAATAGAAGACCATCTCTTTGACTTTCAAAGAATCTGGTATCAATTTTCTAATGGTTTGCATCCTTGAGATCCTTAGGAAATGTAAAAAGAAAGTTGTTAGGTAATACAAATTACATATATTTACATGTGTAAATACATAGATATATATATTCATGTTTCACAAACTTAGTGTCATAAAAATTACCTAAAATGTTCCTTTAAATGCATTTCCAGGGTCCTCACTGTCATAAATTATAATTTGGGAAGTCTTGCAAGTACGCACATAAGTGGGCTTTGCAACATATGTGTGTAGGAGTTGTGAACTCAAAGAAGACAAAACATCATCTATGAAACTATTTCACTAACATTGATTTCTCGCTTATCAATTGCCAGGATAACATAGTTAATGAAAATAATGTTTTTAGCAACCAAAATGAAAGACAGATTTCAGATGTGTTCACTCATCTACAGTATGTAAATACCCTCTGAAAACACAATTGCACACAAACCGTAAAAGAAATAAAAATTTGAACTTGGCGAAAAAGA
The DNA here is from genome assembly GCA_019455555.1 of Galemys pyrenaicus. Lineage (NCBI taxonomy): Eukaryota > Metazoa > Chordata > Mammalia > Eulipotyphla > Talpidae > Galemys > Galemys pyrenaicus. The sequence goes on from JAGFMF010011523.1 coordinate 2,749,587, forward strand.
GAATAATGATTAATAGGGGATGGGGGAAAGGTGTAAGGGATAGGGTAAAGATGAAGTGTGGACATGGGTGTTTGGAGGAGGCTAAAAAATGAAAAATAATGATAATAATGTTTTTAGATAAATCCTTCTATACTTTTCCTTTGGATTTTATTTGATACTGCTGATAGTATATTTTAAAATACATTTACGTACACTTCACTAAATTTATTGCTGCTGTACATTTTATAACATGAGTTGGTGAGAGTTATTAGTTGCATTTCTAAATACAAGCTGTGTACACTAAACAAAATATTAGCCTAATGTCTTGATTTTAAGCTTCTGATTAGTATACAAATAAGGGATTTGAAACTTGTCTGTACTAGGATCAGAACTTGTAAGGGAGAGTTGTGTTGTCAGCATCTTGCATAAAAATGTTAGACTTTCTCTTAGAGACAAAGCAACAAGAATATTTAATTATTGCAAATTTGGGGGGGTAGTGTATAATATATTATTTATTGTGGCATTTCATGCTAGATTAAGCAGCATCATAGTAATGCCAATGCCATTTAGAAGAAAAAGAATTAAAATAGAACTCCCCAGAGGAGAAAAAATCATTATAAATCTTGTTGTTTTATAACAAAACATTTCTTTCTTGCTAAAGATTTAACTTTTTCTATGCAAATTCCTTATAAAATAGCTAGATGAACATATGCTACCATATAAAACTTTTTGTTCTTTTGTAATATGAATGAAACCCAGATGTTTAAAATCCATTTAAAAAATACCCCCTAAGAAATCTTATTTCCAGAGTTGTCTGTTTTACACAGAATTCTACTTTAGCAAACACTAAATATAGTATTTAAAAATATCTTCATGACCAGACTAGTCAAGGTTTTTGAGGCTAGCCTTTCAGTTATAGTATCCTTTATTCATCAATAAGATCCAACAATTATATTTATTAGTTCACTAGCAGTGTTTTCTCTTAAAAAATATAAGTCAAATTAGACAGTGTAGTAGCTTAGGCCTATGGAAATAAAGACAGATATCAATGTGTAGACTACAGAGATATTCGGAAAAAGGAAAATGTTACATACTCACAATGATTCTTACAACAGAAGAGGGTTATTGAGCTGGCCCCATGCTTTCTATAAGTGGTCTTAAATTGCCACTCATCTTCAGGACTGTGCTTTGCCCACAATGCTCTGACTTCAAATGAGCAGTAAGAAGAAGAATCAAGAGGTGCTGCCTATAGCAATCAGGATAATTTGTGCGTGAATTAGAGAAGACCTGAATTGTAAATCAAACAAACAAAAAAATCCCTAAATATATGCTAACTAATTCATTTTAAATAAGCATGCATTATACATGCATGTATGTGTATGTATGTATAATGCATATATGTATATAGGTATACATACCTATATATTAAATAATACTATAATACATATAATGTGTTGAAAATTAGCATTCATTTAAATTCATTACAACATTTTCAAGCTAAATATTTCATCAGGAAAATATCTTATATCCCAGGCAATCTCATTATCTTCACTCTGCTGTTAGTTTTAATGAAAATAGTGGAAAGTAGGTTGAGACTGTCCTTTTGATTATCAGCTTTGCTTTTCCATTGTGCTTCATTCAAATAAATGCTCTGGTTAAAAAATCTGTGTTGAACATTTCAAATTTAAAATTTATCATAAGATGCTAAATAATCAATTTTATAGATAGTTGAAGAGCATAAAAAAGTTCATTAAATTCAATAAGCAAAGAAAATAATACATCCTTTAGATCTTATAATAAGTTAAATTCTGTATTCATATGTTCTTTTCACCTATTGTATTTTGCATTGAGTATTTAGAGAAAATTATCATGGAAACCAATTAAACTTTAACTTGTCAGATCTGTTTGCAGATCTTGCCTTTTATTTCATTCTTGTTCATTCACACTGTCCCCAATTTCCCACTGTCCTGGAGATTGGAAAACTCAAGATCATGGTGTTGACAATGTGGAACTGATTTTGGACTTCCTAGCTACATAACTATGAGAAATAAACATTTGTTATTTGTCTCCTAGATGGTGGAAAATTGTTGTAGCAATCCAAGCTCAGTAAGATAAGGAGAGAAAATTAAACTATAATTTCATTTATTTTCATAAAATTTAAAATGTTTACCAGAAATGTTCTTTATAGTTTAGTAAAAAATAAGTCTTAAGTAACTGCTACCACTATCCCAAATGGATTTTGCACTATTTAAACTTATATATGATGTTGATTCATTTAGGTGAGTCAAACTCTTCTGTGTATTAACATAACAGTGGATAAATATCATTATGCATTTCTGTGTACAACACAGAAAATGAAACCTATGAAAACTGTGGGTTTTAATTAATAATCATTATCAATATTGAATTCATCTGTTATAACAAATGTACCATACGAATGAAAGATATTAATGGAACTGAGTGTTTTATGAAAACTTTGCATTTTTCTTTCAGTTTTTCTGCAAAGAATTTTAAAAATGAGTTCCATTAAAAAATTAATCATGGTAAATTTCATGTTATTTATGGCAGATGTTACTTGTGTATGATTTATTTACTAATTTTAACTGAGGTAGTATTGGGGTACCTCCATCAGGTATTACCACTGTACAGTACCCACCATCAACTTACCCATATTCTACTACCATAGACCATTGTGTTTCTTTCCCTCTTAGTTCTTCCTCACCCCTTGTGTCTCAGTTATGTAGTCAGTTATCAAGAGTTAGTTTTCAACTTGTCTTTGTCTGATTATTAAATTATTTACTTTATGTTCCATATATTAGTGGCACCTTATTGGTATATTTTAATTGAAGAATTTCACCCAAGAAGTAATTAATGTGGTAAGAATTTTTTTTTAATCAGTCTTTTACTGGCATTATATTTTAGTCTGTATCTTGCTTGTCTAAAATATTTTTTTTAATTTTACCTTATTTTCTTTTATATTGAGGTAATATTTGGTTTAGATCACTCTGTATATTTTAAGAGCACCGGCTCACACATCTTCAGATGTATGTTACCTCACCACACCCACTACCAAAGCACCAATAATCCTCCTCCATAGTCCATTGGATACCCTCCCCACTTTGCTTCTCACCCACAACCTCCCATTCTGGTACTTCAGTTTTGCTGTTAGATTTGTGAGGCTTGTTTTGGTTTAGTTTTGTCATTCTGTATTACAAGAGTGAAATTATCTGATATTTTTCTTTCTCTTTTGCCATATTATTTAGCATAACCTCCTCCAGATCTATCCTTGTTGTTGTAGAGGACAAGATGTCATCTTTTTTTTTTTTTTAATAGTATAAAAAATACTGAGTAGTATTCCATTGTGTATATATACCATGTCTTTATCCACTCTTCTCTATTTGGGCACGTAAGTTGTTTCCCTATCTTGGATATTAAAAATAGTGCTTCAATGAATATAGGATGGAGTGGAATTGAGGGGTCAAATGGTAGAAAACAAGTTTCATTCTCTTTACAGTATGCGAGGGTTCTTTTTTCTCCAAACGCTCACCAACACTGTTTATGGTCTCCTTTTTTTAGAGGCCATTCACACATGTGTTAATTATAAATGTGTAATTTATCTTTGAGATTTTGATTTGTATTTGATATAAATGCTGTTGAGCACTTTTTTCATGTACCTGTTTGCCATCTGTCTGTCTTCTTTAGAGAACTATTTAGATAATTTGCTGATTTTGATTGAGTCATTTGTTGTCATTGTTGTTGAAACATGTGAGTTCTTTATAAGTTCCATACATTAAACTTATCACATGTATGATGTGTGATTCACTGAGAGAGCTTTTCCTTTTACTAATACGTCCTTTCCCTGTGTAGAACTTTTATTTTGCTATAGTCCCATTTTTTATAAATTTTAATTTGTTTCCTTTGTTATTGTAGTCAAGTTGCCAAAGATATTACTGAGGCCCTTGTCATTGTGTACTTTGCCTATGTTTTCATCTGCATATTTTATGGTTTTAGGTCTTACATCCAAGTCTTTATTTCATTTTGAATTAATAGTTGTGTATGGTAGGAGATAGTGGTAAAAGACACTTTTATCTGTAAGAAAAAATGAATGACTTGCTTAAAACTCCAGTGAATTAAGTTTTGTAATTGAAACATTCAGGTATTCAATAAAAAGCAAAAAAAAAAAAACTCAGATTTTATTTTTTTTAAAGATTTTTTTATTTTTGCATACAAGAGGTGGGGGTACATGCCAGAGGCAAATGGGGAAGTGAGAGGATTCATCAGAGATAGAGTGGGGAGAGGAACAGGCAGATCGACCAAAATACACTGCTGAGGGGAGCAGAGGACAAGGAAGGAGAGGTCTGCTGCACAATGTGGGTCCCCTCCCTGGCCTGGGATCGAACTTGCCTTGCAGTGGCTGCAGAAGTCCCACAGTGCAGAGCTAAACCCCTCCCAACACCAGGGAGGCCCTTAAACTCAGATTTTAAATTTAAACTGCACTCCCCATTCTTCAGTGGGAGCTGCATTACTGAAGATGTCCTACAAAGCAACTCTTCTGTTAATTTAGAAGTAAATGATAGTAACCATTAAATGAGAATAGATTATGTAGTCTGTCCATCTGCATTTTTTTTTCCTTAAATCATGATGGTTTCCTTTGAAAGAAAAAAAAATATTTTAAAAGGCTAACTAAGAAAATGAAGTATATAAAGGTTTTCAGATATGTATAATCAGCAATTCCATTGCCCACTGTCTTTCTCAGATTGACCTAATGTGTAGATATGATTATTTTAACGTCATCAAGAAAAGCTTCAGCCTATACACCATCCATTTATCACAATTCTGCCTAAAGGATATGTGTGATTTATTGATATGAGCGTCTTTATTTCTTGGATTATACTTTAAAGATTATTGGTTTTGAGAAATCACTTTGAGTTTTAATATTGACTGATAGAATTTTAAGGTGGATCGATAGAAAATCTCATTTTTCTCCTCTTATGCTTCAATTTCTTCAAATATATCATGACAGATGACAAGTTCTAGCTTATAATGCACATACATAGTATAATTCCCAGCAAAATAATACTGAACCAGTTATAGAAATAAGACTACGATAGAAACAACCACCTATTTTACCATTAAATTTGGTGTCTACTAAACTGGTGGTACTAAAACTTCAATGAGATTCTTAAATGTCTGGGAAATATTTAAACCCACATTTCTGACATTCTGCATCCTTAGGCATTCTGGTTCCACCTATCATAGCAGCGATGATGAACATACATTTCTAACAAGCTCATTGGAAATTTCATTGTTATTGGCCTCAGAGTCATAGTTTGACTTTTTTTTTTTGTAAGAACTAATGCTCAGTAGGCATCCCTGGTGGTGCAAGAGGTTGAGAGTCTCGCTGTGGGGCTTCTGCAGCCACTGAAGCATGAGTTAATCCCTGGCCAGCAGACCTCTCCTGCCTTGCCTGCTGCTCCCCTCAGCAGTGCATTTCAGTTGATCTGCTTGTTTTGCTCCCCACTCTATCATTGGTCAGTCTTCTCACCCCCGGCCCCTCTGGCTTGTACCCCAGCTCTTGTATGATAAATAAAGTCTTAAAAAAAGAAAAGAACTAATGCTCATTGGACCAGTGTTTTCTTACAATAAGTGCTGCACTTCAGTGTTTTAATAATAGTAATAATCGTAAACTTACAGGTCTGAGGCAGATGACCAGCAAATTTGCCTTCATGGAATTTGCCATAACATTGATGATAGATGCACATTTTTTGTTGTTATTTAATTGGCAGAACAGTCAGAATTAATATATTCCTCAACCAGTGCATAGTATGAATGCTTATCAATTTTTTTTTTTTTATGTAAGGAATCAAGGAATTTCAGTCTCACTGTGAAAATGAAGTGTTTTAATGTGATTTAGGAAAAGGTGTATGCATGTCAAAAAAGTTGAAGTTTGAAAACAAGCAGAGCTGGAGAATGGATTTTGCCTCATGGATGTCTGCCTACTTTTATTCTATCATCTATTATTAGATGATCTATTTCGTATTTTTTTCTGTTGTAAAAAATAGAGCATTTGGCATTAAATGTGATCATCAGTTATTGCTTGTTGTTTTACTATATTTCAGTATACAAGTGTTTCTATTTTTATAGTGTAGACAATATTTAGGAGGTAATTTAAATTATGCTTGTCATCTCTTCAAATTAATTATTTAACATGTAGAAATTAATTCATGCAGAAGAATCGTGTTTTCAAAGCCCAAGAAGAATGAGAATCATTTACTCTCTTATGTTTCTTCTCAAACTGAATATAGATTACCAAAAATTATTTTGCTGTGTTTGTTATATATTCTACCATACATGCTTGCAAATGGATTGCCTATACCTGATAGTTTTGCATTTTTCCCTTTTCACTTCTATTTTATTTTTTTTTTAATTTCAGCACACTTTTGTACTTTGTTGATATATACAATATTTTTGTTAATTTACCAACATTTACCAATTAACATATCAGTCATATATTGGTCATCTTCACCTAATTGCCTACGTATAATTTTGTGTAGATTGATTTGAAGTGAACAGTTTACAAAGCAAGGAAATAAAACAGTAATAATGCAAGTAAATATGGCTTGAATTCCCTTCTGGTTTAATAATACAATGGCATTAATTATCAAAACAAAGATTCATTTAATTTGTTTATTGATATTTTCTGTTATTCTTGTTTTATTGAAAAAAAGAAAAGAAAAAAATATCATTGAAAGTTTATTTCAATGTACTGTACTTGTCACTGATAGCTTCAGTTTTTATTTCCTTCAGTTCAATTCCTTTCTTGAGAAATTGATAATACAGTTCAATGCTAGGCTCTTGTGTACATGTATATTTCAATCCCATATTTTAATTAAAAAGACCATGTAATTATATATTATAATATATAAAACTTCTAGAATGAATATATAAACATACATGAACTTTTAGAATGAATATATAAACATACATGAACCATAGCATGATTATAATTACAATTGCCATTTTTAAAATTTACATTATTTGCTAAAAATATGATTTTATTAAAATATTTACTATTTTAATTATCTTTATTATCTGATAAACTTTAAAATATTTATTAAGATATTAATCAAAGTCATTATTTTCCTAATGACAGAAGTAGACTTAATTATTTGCAGTTAAATAACATATCACTCTTTTAAAACATACTCATAGCTTCCTCTCTCTTCTTTTATTCATATTTAATAGAACTATTCATATATAAAGATTTTTGCACATTTGAGTAATTACTATATTTTAAATGATAATTTATTATGTAAATTGTGGTATCATTAGGAATCTTCCTGTTAGGTATAGCCACTATAATGTATCTGTCCCAGATCACCCATAGTTTACCATTGTAACCCATTGTGCTTCCTTCCCTCTCTATTCCTACTCTCTTCCCACACCCTCCTTGCTTTGTTTGCTTCAGTTTTATAGTATTTTTTCAAGGGTTAGCTTTTAAGGATGTCTTTTTTTTTTAAGATTTTATTTATTTATGCATACAAGAGCTGCGGTACAGGCCAAAAGTGTTGGGGGTGAAAGGATTCACTAGAGACAGAGTTGGGAGTAGAATAGTCAGATCTTTTAAAATAAACTGCTGAGGGGAGAAGTGGGTGAGACAGGAGAGGTCTGCTGCACCATGTGGGTTCCCTCCCTGGCCGGGAATCAAACTAGCACTGCAGTGGCTGCAGAAGCTCCACTGTGTGACTTCCAACACCTTGTGCCACCAGGAAGGCCCTAAGGATGTAATTCTCTGGTTCTTTGTTTAGTTTTTATAAATTTCACATATTAAAGATTCCATCCAATATTTAACTTTCTCCTTCTGAGAACAAACAATATGACATATTACAGATGGAACATTGTTATGGTATAAACCATAATTCTCCTGAGAAATTAACCAGTAAGACGTGTAGATGTACATTCAGACATAGACAGATGGACATGGAGATTGAATAGACATAGATAGAGAGAGATGATTTTTTATAAGAATTTACTTATCATTTATGGAGGTGAAAATATTGATCTGCTATCTGAAAGCTGGATAATAGGTCAAATCAGTAGTGTAATTCAGTGTCTGAAAGCTGAGAATCATAAGGCCAATGCTGGAAAGCAGAGGAAAATTAATTTCCCAGTACAAAATATAACAGTTTTGTCATTTCTCTTTTTATTCTCTTTAGGCTCTCAAAATCTTGGATGATGCCTCCACACATTGGTCAGGGTGACTCTTTTTACTCAGTCTACCAAATCAAATATTATTTTCTTCTAGAAACACTCTCACAGACACAACCAAAATATTTTACTAGCTTTCTGGGTATCTTTCATTACCTCAGGCAACTTGACACGTAATATTAACACAGTAATCTTACTATTAACATTGGTGAAATTGAATTCAAGTTTTCGTTTTATTGTGTGATTCAATTATTTTTCTCTTTAAAATAAATTGAAAAGAAGAATAATGTTTTTAAAAAACCACTTCAGCAAGTCCACAAAGAAGAAAATTTCTGGGAAAAGATACAAAACTTCTTGCTTGACCTAAAATATGTACATAGCTCTCAGAGAGATACACAGTAACATGTTAGATTTATTAAAAGGAGGGATCCAGGTCATGTTTTTAAACTGTAATTTTCTACATGAGTTTTCCTGGAATCATGTGTTTAAATTCTAATGAACCTAGTCTTTGAAAATTACAATATTTCCCCTAGCTTAAAAATTATTTCCAGTAGGAAAATGAGCCACAAATTTGTTTCCAATTTCTATATCTAAATTAGTGTTAATCTACTGAGTCATTGTTAGCAATCTCTAAAGTCAAGAATCATTATTTTGTTGAAATATTATTAAATTTATTTTAGAATTAAATAATACAGAGTTCCCATAATTTGTGGGCAAAGGACAAAACAGATGAAAAACTACCACTAAATGATGAGTCCAACAATTGCTTAGTAATTGAAAGCTCCTTTAATCCAAATTCTATAACTTGAATTGTTAGGGAATGTTATAACTGAGTGTATTTTATTAAGTTAAAAAAAAACTGTAAAAAATAAAATCCCTCTTAAAAGTTTTTGCTAGTTCCTATTTTTTGATAGGTTAACCATCTTGGGTCCCAGTCTTTTTTTGAGAGTATAAAAGATCATAGCTGGTCAGTCAATCCATAAATAGTTGAAGTCAACACTGTATATCATAATTCCTTTTAGAAAGGCACTCAGTTTTGAGTTTAATTAAATTTGTAACTATTGAATTTTTAGCTTTCTGAATTTATTGGAAACTTGCACAATAGATATTTGCATTTGAAATTATTCCTTTGGAATATAACAACTATATTAACAAATCCTTTGAAACTGCAGCTTTCTATAAGCAGTTCAGTCACATCAGTGCTAACATTTTCTCCAACAAATAATTTCATGAAAGACTTCTGCCATGGTTTTGAATTTTTTTAAATCTTCAATATAGGTTATCAATAACTTGTTTCTACTGGTTGTTAATTACATTTGTTTGGTTAGTTCTATTATAAAGGAAATAGTCATTGTTTTTTTTTTGTTTGTTTGTTTCTTATAGTTGAGACATTATTTTCTTCACCTATAACCAAAATGGAACTGCTAGATTTGTAGTATAACACTTGAAGCCAGGAAGCAAGTTAATTTTTATTTTAGTTAACTCAGGGACAGCTTTTGTATTATTTTAGCAGTCTTGCTGATGTCACTCTTGTCATTATTCTCATCATGCTGTTCTTTAACTAATTTCCAAATTGCCATGTACGAAACATACCATTACTAATGTAATACTGTTATTTCACAATAAAACATTGAATGTTTTTATTTGAATTATAAAGTTCATATCAACCATAGTTGTGTATATAATTTATATCTAAATTGTAAATATGAAAGATGAATGATAAAATAATTCATGAGCCATGTGCATTTTTACATTCAGTTAGTGGTGGCTAAGCGCCTTTCTCACCAAAAGTATATATAAACAAGTTTTACTAAAGGAATGTAGATTATGTGGAACTAATTGAAAGACCTTTATATGATAATATATATCAATCATTATTTCTATTTTCTCTTGTTGCTATGTATATTGTCCCTTTCTAGTTGACCTTTTTAGGCTACCTAGGCTTTGATAATATCAGAAAAAAAGGATTTATCAAGTAAGTTCCCCTATTTATGAAATCAAAAGCATATTCAGGGGTGTTCAGAATAGTTAAATTTTCTGATTAAGATTTCAGACTCAGACTCAGAAAAACATTCATTTCACTGAAAAGTTTTAAGTTCCTGTTTAACAGGCTTTTGTTTTGGCAATAAAATATTGCTTGAATTTTAAAAGAATTTCACTTGAGTGTTTGACTGTTTCCTTTTGTCATGGAGTTAGCAAATTTATAATGAGAAGGTCCGAGAAATGTGAACACAAGACAAGGTTAGTGTCCTAACTTTACCACGTTCTGACTGCATTGTTTGAAACAAGTCACATAATCACTATTCTTTAATTATGCAATTGCGTGATTGTAAATTATGAGACTCAATATTGGGTCTCTGCTTCAATGAGTAAGAAATATGAAAAATGATTATACTATAATGCATTAATTGTAAGTTAAGAAATGTAAGGATTATATTTATACTTAGACTATAAACTTAGATAAACCATTTAAAAAATTTTAATGTAAGTTCCTCCTCTACAAAATGAATTGTTTGACAAAAGTAGGTATTGAATATAACCTGTTGCTGACTTTATATATATATCAACTTTCAAATGACCAAAGTGTAAAATACAATGAAATAATCTCAAAAAATAAAATTATAAGTGATAGATAAAAGATAATTCTTCTAGCTTGCATTGTATAATAGATGATATAAATTAATTATAAAAATCATAATATATCAAATCTGGCCCACTGCTGTTCTTTATATGTTTTGAGAGGTATAAATGATTTTAAAAAATGCTTAAAAGCAAAATGTAAAGGAAACTATTAATTATCTTTTGGGAAAACATTTGCTTAGTTTTGCCTCTTGGCCCACTGTACCAAAATCTCTCCTTTTAGAGATAAGATTTGTTGAGATCTGATCTAGAAAGAAAAAGTGGAAAAAGTAGGCACAGATTGTTTCAGAAAGGTGGTTTAGATTAGAAAGTCAGTATGAGCATATGGTAGATTATGTAATGTGACTAATGTACAGAGTTAACTAGACACAAATGCAGGTGTATGTTTGTGTGATATATTGGGGAAAATCTGAATGAAATGTTAAAGTATTAGAATGAACATGGGCAAAGTGATAAAACTGAAGTTGAGGATGAATCCAGAATACTGCCAATAGTTCAATAAGACAACTTCAAGTCCTTTAAATTTCCTGCTGGGGCAAATTTTATACTCAGGCTAGTGATATCCAATAATTATTGAAACAAGAGCAAACCAATTAAGATCATGGTTCTGTTTCATAAAGGATGCCCAGAAAAATATAAAAAGTTTGGTAGGAGACTATTACCGTAAAATAATACTTATTAATAAAAAAATTGTAAAATAGCAGATGGAGAAAGTGGGGGACCAGGCACAAAAAGAATAGAAACAATGGTTTTACAAAGAAAGATAAGTTGGTGTAGCACTTTTGTGACAGTAAAAAGGGTCTTAGTGTAAGAGTTCCAGCTGCTGAGATTAGACATAAAGTGCAGGAGAGGATCTTGGAAGATCTCTTTAAACATGTGGTTTATTCAAGGAAGACACAGCACTAGTTAGGTTTGATGATGTGTCTTCAACTCTATTATGGGGATTAAAAGACTATTTACCTAATAAGCCTATTGATAATATTATATTACTGAATAATTTAAGGTGATTTGAATTGTGCCTAGTAAGTAGCAAAAACTAAATTAATATGAGCTAATAATCATTCTTTAACAAGTTAAAGAACCTGAATATCAGATTTATGCTCTGCAAAATTAAGATTATAATACCCACCTTTTTCATTTTCAGGGAAATATCTATAAAGAACCTATACAATTATGTATTTTCTCAACTAGTATAGCTCAACTAGTGATGCTTATTTTCATATTTGAATATTTTTCTCTCCCTTCCTTCCAAACACATCACATGCACATATGGTCCTGCCTACCTAAACCCTATAAATGTTTACATTAATATTTGTGGTTAAGAAGGATTTAATAGAAATATTGAAGGCATAGAGAAGATGCAAACATATGATAGGTTAGATGATAAAGAACGGAGGAAATGAAAGTTTTCATTTGGAATCTAAGCAAGCGGAATGGAAGGAAATATGGTTAGATGCTGATAGTTCATCAGTAAGTGCATGAAGTTAAGTTTGTAGACAATTATGACAGTATGCAGATTATAAATTTAAGATTGACACTGAAATTTTGTAGTGACCATTGAGTGGAGAATAAAAGAAAGAAAGAAAAATACTTTTAAGCTAACTGGGAAACTAATTGAATTTGAAAACCATTGACTTAGTTTATAATGAACAGTGTTCTTTGGTTATGCTCCATCCTATGTTTCAATGGATAAAAGAAGGGGTAATGTTTTACAATGTAATCAAGAAAGGATGATAAGATGAAATAGATTCTGTGTGAATTTGAGGGCATTGTTGACATATGAGATGACATAGTCTCTTAGTGGTGATTGGAACATAATACCTAAAAGTAGCTTCCCTAAAATTGGGAGTAAATAGTGGACTGAGGGACTTGGAGTGCATTGTTAATTTAAAGGTTTTGGATACTGGTAATAAAGGGAGTAAGAAACTTATCCCAAGAATTAGTAATTGACATTAAAGATGCCATTCAAAATATCAGAATTTTTATGGTACACATTTTAGGTAATGGCCATGGGAACAAGATGCTTCAAGTGACACATGATGGTAGGAGAATGTAGTTAGCAGGAGACACATTTAAGTGTCAGAAAAAAAGGGTGACCTCAAGTTGTTGTAGTTTGGGAGAAGAGTTAAGAATTTCTGAAAAATTCCTAGTTTCAAGAATTTAAAAGAGGGCCTCCCTGGTGGCGCAGTGGGTTAAGCAACACACTGTGAAGCAAACCACAGTCACTGCAGCATGAGTCTGATCCCTGCCTCCAGCCAGGGAGGGGACCCACATGGTGCAGCAGACCTCTCCTGCCTTGCCCTCTGCTCCCCTCAGCAGTGTGTTTCAGTTAGTCTGCTTGTTCTGTTTCCGGCTCTATCTTTGGTGAATCCTCTCACCTCGCTGGACTCTAACCTGTACCCCAGCACTTGTAGGCATAAATAAATGAAATATTTTAAAAATAAAAAAATTAAATTGGAATATAATATTAAAACAATTAGCTGCTCTTTGAAGTCCAAATTTAGTGAAAACCTAAAGATATATCAGATGACTCCCAGGCATTATTGTCTTAAAACATACACTACCTATAATGATAATTTCATCTTCAGTCATTTTTTTTTTTTTAATAACAAACAGGAATGTGTGTGTGTTCCTTCATCAAAAAAGCTGCTAGAATTACTTTTTTTTTTTTTCCCCTGTGGTTGGAGGATGAACTCAGTTAGGAAAACCATTATGGATTGCCTCATTAGAGGATCCCTGAAATTGCTTACTTGTGACTACCCGCCTGGAAAGCAATCTCTTGTTCCTTTGCCAGAGCACTGGAGAAGAAGGGTTATTGAACCCTCTGCCATGTAAGGAGCTAGCAAATAAAGATAGGTTATGCTGAGAGAAATCACAAAACTCCTCTGTGCAGATGAATTCTGACTTGCATATTGCCCCATAGACCCAGAGAAAGGAATTGTTTTTTCCAATTATAGGTTATGTAAAAATATGACTAGAATAACAGTTTTTTCTTTGAAGTGTGCTTTAGAGCTATAAGTTTAACTATTTCTCAGTGAATTGCATTATTTTGAATGAATCAAAAGAGAACTTCTACAGGAAATGATGCCTGAAATCATATGGATACACATACATCATGGCACTCAGATTACAGTTTGAAGAGTAGCTAATTCATTCTCTAACTGAGATCAAAATCAGTCTTACATAACCTTGGGACCAGGTTACACGTTTTAGCTTTCAGTGCCTATTACAGTACTTGATACCTGTGGGCATTCAGTAAATGGGTGCTTAATAAATGATTGCATGCATTAATTTTTACTATTTTCTTTAATTTGAACAAGTTTTCTCCTATTCTTTTCAGTAAAAAGAAAACTATTACAGTAACTATTTTTTAATTTTGTATTCTTAAATGTTTTTGAAATGGTTCCTTTATCAAGTAAAATGAGCATGTATTTTAGCTCTTATTTAGATTTTAATTTTATAATTTCTACTGCTCTTCTCTTAACATGACTTGGCATTTTAATTTGCACTGTTTTTTGTTTTATTTTTTAGTTTAAGGGTTCCAAATTAAATTTATAACACTAAAAAAATGAACTATTTTAAAAACAGTTTGTCAAAGGTAAGATTCTCATATTTTCAATATAATTATATTCATTCACTCATCCATTCAACAAATAAAAAATCAAAAAATCCCACTGTCTTGTTTGTCTGCTTTATTCTAATGAAACCTCATTCTAAATTTCTGAATTTATCTATAGTTAAAGGTCAATTTGAAATCTAATTTCAATTTTATCCTTTGAGATTTTAACCAGTCTACTTAATTTAATATTTTCTAAAAACAAAAATAAAATTGCTGAGCCATGATCTTTCAGTGCCTTAATTACTTGCTCATGTTAATGTGACCCATTTAAAAGCTAAGTAGGGTCTTACTGTCTTGCTGAATCTGTTTCATTGTCTGTCTGTGGTATTTTCTATCCACTTAGGGGTAGATATTGTACTGTGGGATTATATGATTTACTAATGTCTAATTATAGTTTCTAATTGATCAGTAACTTATATTTAGGGATAATGCACAGGACTATCCTGTGCATGTAACATTTTCAAGCCTTTTCTTAAAGAGTCAATTCAGCATAGTTAATGTTCATACCATTTGTTGAGCATTCCAATTCATATGCAATTTTATTTCTTTAATTAAGGTAACATTGGTTTGCAGCATTGCTGATGATTAGAGATATAGGATCACAGTCTCCAGGTGAACGGTATCTATAGTCTCCAACTTAGTTTATTGCAACTCCCCTTCACATTGCTCTGCATTCCCTCTCTCACCTTTGGTAGCCTCAATTTCAACCAAATTTTTAGGATTTGATTTTAGTTTAGTTTTATATGTCTCTTTGTTTGGTTTCTCCATATTCTGAATTTAAGTGACACCATATGGCTTTTGTGTCTCTTCTTCTGATTTATTTTGCTTAGTATAATGAAGACTTACATAATGAAAATTATAAAGCATTGAAGACACAAAGAAATGGAAATATATTACACTTTCATGAATAGAAAGAACTGATCGTTAAAATGGTCATCCTAACCAAAGAAAAATGCAGAAACAATGTTTCATATGCTACACTTGCCTTTGATTTTCAGTTTTCCAGAGTTTTTTTTTTCCATAACAAAGGACTAAAACCTTAGGCTTTAGAGTCAGGCCAGTCCAATTTTAACAACAGTTCTTTATCTTTGTAACATATTGGCATTGGATAAGTTTTCACTACTCTTACCTGTGATTTCAATCATCATAAAACTATTCCTCTTCCTGTCCTTGGAGGGTAATTTTGTAAATTATTTTTCACTGTGTTTGGCCTACAATCAATGTTTAATGTTTGTTAGGAGTGGTATTAAAACCTCTCTATTTTAACTTACTGAACATTTGACACTTCTATTTTTTTTTTTTTTTTTTGCCATTGTTGCTTTCAATTCAATAATAAAATGAGGAGGGTTGTAAGTCATTTCACTTTGAAGAAGGCGATGAAAACATAATGTATAATAGATTATATAAACCTTGAGAGCCTTGGTAGTCCCATGATTAGGCTGAGCCTGATATAAGTGATCTCCACACTTTTATTTTACCAGGTATGTGCCAATTCTGAACTAAAGTGGGAATAAATGTAGAATGTAACAATTAATTTGAAAAAAATATCCAAAAAACAGGAATGGAATGAGATAATGTATTGTAAATGAAGCAAACTATGTGGCTTATTGCAGCTCAATTTTAGGGGTTCTTTTTTTTTTCTTTGCTAGAAAAGTTGAGAGACTTTCAGTCACTTGGTACATACACTTCAACCTTAGCTTCAATTAGGATTTCTTGGAGAGAGAGCTGAATCTTTTTTCTCTGAACACGTTCCAGTTATATATACATGTATATATTCATATTCATATATATTCATATTCATATAATAGAATGTATCATATGACATAATAGAATATATATATTCATGTACTAGAAATCAGCATCCTGCAAATTTTGCAAAGAATGTATTTTACCAACAGTGGGCTGATATGATGGTTATATTTTTACTAAAGTAACAGATCATTATTCAACCAAATGTTATTTTATTGGTATATTATGAAAATATTTTAAAATTATTTGTTTAAAGAAGTAGTTTAAAATTGTGTTGATAGTAAAATAAAGGAAATGGAAGGAAATTGAAAATGAAATGAGACATTCCAGAAATCCAACATATTTTTACTTGAATAAATAATATTTTCACTGACTATGGACATTCCTGTTACCTAAATTCATCCATCTTTGATCAGAACCTTCATGTTTGCTTTTCCAATTTGTTCTCTTTTATGAAACTGCATAAGAAAAGCCCTCCGGAGACTATTCCCCTTAACTATTAATATATTTATATAATTTTTTATATTAATCACATATTGACATTTAAAGTAAACTACTTTCTGAATATAAAAAGTAAGATTGATATGGAAAAATATGCTGAAGGAAGAAAAAAATACTCATATTGTCGTTGTGCAACGTATTGCAATTCCCATTGATTCCCTATAATAATTATATTCAAAATCATGTGTTTATGCTTCAATATGCCTTGGCATGTTTTCTTTTAGGGAGTGCTTTTTTTAGAGTATATAATAAGAATGACAACAATATAATTGAAATCAAGGCAAATTAATTATTTTAAATAATGTTGTTTATTGATTTTATGTTAGTCTTTCAACATATTTCTGACCACTAAAAACTTGTAAAAATTTAATTTTTCTTTACCAAAAATTATCCACTCTATTATATATTAACAAAAAAATATTTAACCATCTTCTTCTCTTAGGATTTTCAGTTGGTCTCCAATATTTTATGTTTGTAGGGTAATGCCACATTGAGCACTTGTAAATATATATGATTAGCTGAAATTTAGGACTATTTGGTTTCCAATACCTGGGGTTTTAAAGTAACCAAAACTGATATTTTTGTATGAATATAAGTAAAACACAAGGGGTTGCGTTTGGCAATCAAATTAGTCAAAATTGTGGTCAATGATATCCTCTTATGGATCGTCATAAATTTCAATATTTTCCTAGTTCAAAAACAGAAATTATCCAAAGGATATCCAGTGGATTATATACTATATCCAGAGGAAATGTCCCTTTTAATTGTTATATGGGTTGTTTATACAAGAGTGGTATAATGAACTGGTGAATAGATATTTCACTTTATTCCTCAATGAATAAATTTGCATTTTGATACCTGCTGTTCACAAAGACAAAGTCCAATAGATAATTAATATGTAGCTGGAATTTGAAATGAATTGAGAACTATATGTTTGGAGGATAAGAGAAAAGTTCACATACGACTTACTAATGAGTTGATATATTTAGTGTAAAGTTCCAATGATTATAAATTAATCACCTCTGTGAGTTGCAAATAAATTATTCTCTTTTCTATTTTATAATTTTTCCATGTAATATCAAAACTATTCTGTGATTTGGCAGTAAGTCAGAATATTTAATCATTTTAATTTCTTCAGTCAAAATGATTGCAGTCAATTAACTCAATCAACAATTTCATCCTCCATTATGCCATAAATTTTGAGTAACTTGACTGTCCCTATGATTTTTGAGGACAATCTATTAAGGCAAATAATATGTATTAAAAAGGACAGTGTAATAATAGTATTTGACTGCTAGAAATTTTATAACTAAAACATCTAGCTAGAAGCAACATAAAGCACAAGGTTAATGCAATTAAGTGAGACCTAAATTAATCTTCTTGCCTACATAATGTTAAAGAAGGTGGTTTATCTAACCTAAAACATTCTTACAAGTCAAAGTAATCATTTAATTTTATGACATTACTTTTGGAGAAATTTAGCCTGATGAAATTCCACTAGGAGAATTGTTAACATGCAATATACTTTAAGATTAAAAGGTGAGGCTTATCCTCCCCTTTTGCAATTACAAGACAGAACACCTTAGAGTTAATGTGTTTCTATGACTTTGTTAGATGCAGTTTTTCTAAATTCATGAGTGTCAAAAGTAGAATAGATGACAAGGACGTGTGAAATTGTGTCCAAGTTTGAACAAGTTATAGGATATCACTTGATCTGCATTCCAGATCAAAGAAGGTGCCATTTTTATTCTAGTTATAATTAGAAAACTTGGTTGCTGCACAAGGTCATAGAAATACAAAGATAAACATTCCCCTCTTCATCCTTTAGCCTCTCCTTTCTTTCCAGAGCAGTTTCTCCATAACCTCTGCAGGTGTTAGATTTCTGTCAGCAAAATGTGTAGCTTTAACTTGACCTTTTTTAGGGAATCTTCTAAATCTAAAATTCTATTGATTGACTTTATAAAAACATAATGAGCTTAAAAGCTTATATGAAGGGTCAGCTGGAGGCAACAAATATACTACCAGGTTAGAGTTCTGCCTTGCTCTGTTACTGAAAAATTATGTGACCTTAGGTTTCCATGCAGTTACCTTCAAAGGATGGTCTCCCTATCTCTTAGATTTATTTCCTGTCTTTTACCCCATGGTGATAACATAAGTACTTCAGTTCTCTTAGAGGAAAAAATGAAGCTATGTTAATTCTATACAATGACATTTAGTAACACAGTTTTCACTACTTTTAATTAATTATTTTCCTGATAGTCATTATTTTTAGATGTTAGATGTGGTTCTCTTTTGAGATATAGAAGCACAGGACTCTTAATTATCATATGCATTCCATGTTTAGCTTACTGTCAGTGTTTCCTCCTTGAGTTTAAATCTTATTTTTAAAATAATTCTAATAGTTTTAATAAATTAAACCCTCTGCATTTTTTATTATCAGTAGAATGTAAAATGTTAGAAGCAACAATTAAGAATTCCACTTTAAAATGATCATTAAAAGTCATGAAACAATGTTTTTCACATTACTGTTCAAAATTGTGCACTTATAATCTATATTATTTTCAATATTATGAATGCACATATATAATATTTATAATTTCAGTTATTTCTGATTAGTGCCAGTTCAGGGAAGTTAACAGCCATGAAATGTTTAACAGTTTTTGGTTGACTCATACACATTAGGTTGAATTGTATTTAGGTATAATCTCCCAAAGCTCTATCCCTCACTCTTACTTTGGCTAACACTGTTCACAAAAATATGAAGTTGCTTTTTATTATCTCTGTATTGGCCCACTGTCTTTAGAATATTGGTGCAAAATACCCCAAATTGGGAGTATTACTAGCTAAATACCAGGAAACTACAAAGAATCATGCATATCTAAACATATTTTTATAAAGTGGAGAGAAATAGTAGTGGTACAAAGAAAATTACATGTGAAAGAAATCAAGCAGATTAACTAGAATAAGTAGGAGGTCATGACAGATGAGGTAAGACAATTACATAAAAAATGTGAAGCTGATAGAAAAATTTAAAGTTAGACAATGTAAATTCTATAGAATTGATTGGGACAATAGAAAATGAGGCAATGAGGAACATAGAGAAGAGGTCAAATTGTTAACTTAGTCTAGAGAAAGTAAAAAAGAAAAATAAATTAAGTAGAGTGACCTGCTCTAAGACTAACACATTACATTTTTTGCCTGCAAATATTAGCATATGTATGTATATAAGACCAAGAAAGCTTGTCAAAAATGCATCAAATGTGCCCATCAGTCAGGTTATGTTCACATAATATTATACAACTGCTTCAAAGAAGTTGTTATTCACTTCTTAAAAGATTACTTTATTCATCATATAGTTACATTTTCCTTCTCCCCTTGCTCTCCTGACAAATGTAATATTTTATGTCCTCTCCTTCTTGATGACTTGTGGATACCTTACCGCTACTTCCTAGTTTTTATTCTGCATACCAAAGGGACCTCCCATTTAGCCTTAATGTAATACATATCAATCTGTATATACATACAGTTTTATTGAATATTACAGAGTGAATGAAATATCACAGAGTGAATCAAAGATTGCCAAGATATCAAGCATATTGATTTGTATGTTAGCAAGTGCATATACCTACATTAACAAGGAAAATAGATAATATTCTCCTGCTTCAAAGCCAAGTAAGAGAATGTAGTAATGGATAAGAATATAAAAATGTGAAATAAAAACCCGTATCTTATATACAAATAATGATTTTGAAAACATGCACTTTTTCATGAAATAGTTTTTAGTTATTGAACTAACATTTTCTGATCAATTTACAATGTAAACGTCACACTCAGTCAAGAAGCCAGATTTGAGAACTAGAGTGTTTAAGGTTTTATTTTTTCCCTCATGTATTTAAGTATACCATTAGAGAAATGACATAAGAAAACCTAATTTTGCCATAGTCTTAAAACAACCTGCATGAACCATTTCAAGTTTTGAATAAATGTTATTTGTGGCTTGACTAAAGGCAGATATGGGTGCTGTTTTTCGAGATGACAGTGTTTGTTGGTCTTTTTTAAATCTCTTATTTGACTCAGCGTGAAGGCATATATTGGGCCTCCTTGGTGGCTCAGCGGGTTGAGTGCCAAACTGTGAAGCATCCGCTGCACAGCAGCGTGAGTTTGATCCCTGGCCAGGGAGAGGACCCACATGGCATAGCAGACCTCTCCTGCCTTGCCCGCTGCTCCCTGAGCAGTGTCTTTCATTTGATCTGCCTGTTCTACTCTCCACTCTGTCTCTGGTGAATCTTCTCACCTCCTGTGACTCTGGCCTGTACCCTAGCTCTTGTTTGCATAAATAAAAAAAAAAAATCTTCTAAAAATAAAGGCATATATTGCTGTATTGAAAACCTTTCAAATATATGTCATGAATTATAGAATGTAAGTTATTTTAGTCATTCTAATAATTAAGCACTGCACATTTTGTAAAGTAAACTAATATACTCGTTGTTTAGTCACATTGAAGTAAAAGTGAAAAACTTGCATTGACCTCAGAGCAAATTCAATTTCTTGTATGCCACAAATAGCATGTAAGAACAGTGTGTTATACAAATATGAAATGTCATGTGTCTTTTAATTCAATTTTTTGTCAAATAATAATTTGTCAAATAGTTCTCTTTAACTACCACCCCGTTTCTCAGGAAAGGATCTTCAATGTTTTCTCTTCCTTTCTCAACCTTATTCCAGTAAAGCAAAATCACCACTACTTTTTTGTATTAATTTTGCAAAGATCACTAATGCCTTTCATGTTGTGAAATCCACTTCTCTACGCCCTGTTTCATTTCTTGTATTACTTAACATGGAAGACTACTCTGCCTACTCCCCCAAGCCATGAAAACTTCTATCTTAACTCTTCTACAATTAAACAGACCATTCTTAACTCTTTATTCTTTATTCTTGACTCTTTATTCTATCTCATTGACTAGTGTCAATCAATGTCTATTCTTGGACCCCTGTTCTACTTGTGATCCCCTAATGATATTTTGCAGCATCACAGCTTTAAAATTAATCTATATGTTAACAATCCCCATGTTTATATGCCTTGCTCAGACCTTTCCCTTGATGTCTACTCAGTATGTCTATTTTAATAAGTTGAAAATTATCTCCTAATTCCCATTCCCACAATCAACCTCTGATAGTCTTTAACACTTCCAGTGCTGGCCACTCCAACTTTGCAGTTACTTGATCCAAGGATCTTAAATTCTTTCTTTACATGCCATGTACTATACATTGGTGACCTTTTTGACTCCATTTTAAAATATATGAACTCTTACAAATTATATCTTAATAGCTACAGGATTTATACTTTCATACAAGCTACCACCATGTTTATTTTTTAACATTATTTCAAAAGCTACATACTAATCTATAGACAATTACTACAGAGTCTTATGACCCTAAATCTATTGTCAACCCAGCAACCAGAATGATCCTGTGAAAACAAACACAAGTTAGAGCAAGTCATTTTCCTTCTTAAAGCTTTAAAATGGATTTCCATCTCAAGTCAATCAAAATCTAATAAAAATGTCAAAATTGGACAATTTTACCTACCAAAATTTACTCTGGCCTCTTAACTTTTCGTAACACACATACACTCTTGCCTCAAGACTTTCACACTGCTCTCCTTGTTTGGAACATACTTTTCTGGAACATCCCAATAAATCACTTCTTAACTCCTTCAGGATAAAGAAAGCTTTCACATTATTTAACACTGCAGTGTTAATCCCCACTCCCACAATTTATATTCTGCTTTCCTTGTCATTTATTTTTGTAGCATTAGTTATCATGCAGTATAATGTGTCGTTTGATTATTTGTTTTTTTATATATTCTGTCCCCCAGTTTTAACAAAAAACTGTGTGTTTTGGGCCTTTTGTCAGACCATTTCCTGCTGTTGTACCAATTTAGAACAGTTCCTCACATTATTAGATTTTTTATATTATTTAATTAAAATATTGGGCAAAATATTACAGGCATTATTCCACAACAAACCTATAAGAGTATTTTTTGATTTAACCATTTTGTTGATGAGTAAACAGAAACATAGTAAAGTTCAATAATTTGCCTAAGGAAACAGAGCTAATCTGTTGCAAAGTAAAAATGCAAATTCTGATTTGCTTGTGTCTAGGACTTGCAATTTTTTTTTATTAAACTGTATTTACTTCCCATTAAGTTTTGCATCAAAAATAGTTTAATTGCTAATAAAATACTATATGAAGTGTTTAGTCATGGAATTGTGCTTAAATCTGTAGAAAAATTCTACTGTAAAATTATGGAATCTGTGTAATGACTCTAAAATTTAATCCAATCAATTTTCTTAAAATAGGCTTGATGTACATAGGCTATCTATATGAGATTTAAGTGGCTAAAAATGCATAAAAAATACTGTCATATTTTTTGAATATTTTTAAATATTGGGAACAATTTAATTCAATTAATTTGTTAAAATACAATAGAAACTATGCCTTCTTACCATGATAAACTCATATAACTTTTCTCTTTATTCAAGCCATACAAAGCACTTATTGCATATCTACAATATGTCAGGTGCATTCTAAATTTTAGAAAAAAGAAAACTACAATAAAGGGTTCCCATATCAAGGAATCCATAGTGGAAATGAGAATTCATAAAGAGATGACTACACTTTTTTTGATAAATGCTATGGATGAAGAATGAAAATAAGAATGGTTATTTTCATTTTTAAACACTGAGTAAAAAGAGGAATTCTTTTTGACATAATATAAACCTACACTGTAAATAATCATATTATTAAAAGCTTATGGTAGATGACATTGTATTGCAAATATATCCATTTTAAAAATTGAAGACCAGATGCTAAACTTCCACAAAAGTTTCTCTGATTTAATGATTGCAAGTTAGGTCTATATACCCTACAATATCATCTTACTTTATTTTCAGTTGGCTAGAACATTGATTACATTTTACTCTGTTATTCATTATGTGATTCTTCTTCTTTTCTCTAGTAGACTGTAAGCAGATATATCTCTTTTTCATAGTGTGTATCTCCACTGTGCTTATCAGTCTTTAAACATCAAAGGCATTCAATAATGAGTGAAAATATAAGTGAAAGCAGTATTGAACTTTGTTACTCAGTGATACAGAATAAATATGTAATCAAAACCTAAGGCATTCATTTAATTAAAATTTATTCAATAATTGTGTATTCAGCAAGGATCACAGGAGATACAAAAATGCCCCATAATTGTGCTTTCAAAGTTCATTATGTCTCAGATTGGTTACTAGAATCTTTCAGAATGAAGGATTCCTCTAATTTCAGAAAATCTTTTCTGTAGCATCATTTTACCACTTACTCTGGCAGAAAGGCAAACATTTGCTTTGCTTTTCAGCTTTCCTTATTTGAAAAAGAATTAGCATTTGAAGATAAGGATAAAAAGATTATTAGAATATTTTATTAAAGATTTTCAGTGTCTCTCAGTAATGTTTACATACCACTTCTGGTAGCTAAGCATTTAAATGACTTTACATATATATATATATATATATATATATATATACAGTCAATTTTATAGTTAGAATGCATATAGTCATAAAACGTGTGAAACTGGACATGGATTGAATTGAATTCCCTAAATTGTCATATTGGCCCTAGAGGAGAAGCTCTATGATTCCAGGAAAAAGTGTGAAATCCTAGGGACAGGTGACATAAAAAAAAATCTATAACATCTTAGAAACTATCAGGGTAACAGCACATAAAGAACAGAATATGACATACAAGAACATTTTAGAAAATCAGTTGCTGCCATTTGTATTTCAGATATTATAGCTTGAGACAGCTTTACTGTAATGTTTAGCTCTATGGTAAATTACTTGATTTTAGATTCCATTTATATATACATCCTGCTAAGCTTAATATTTAATTTGCTTTTAATATGCTTTTAAAATATGGTTCCATTGTTCAGAACCATAAAGCTTTGCTCCTTAGATATACAGGC
This sequence comes from Galemys pyrenaicus, assembly GCA_019455555.1. Taxonomy (NCBI): domain Eukaryota; kingdom Metazoa; phylum Chordata; class Mammalia; order Eulipotyphla; family Talpidae; genus Galemys; species Galemys pyrenaicus. Next base: position 2,774,294 of record JAGFMF010011523.1, read on the forward strand.
AATGGTTTGTGCATTCTACATGAAGAATAATAAAACAGTAGTTACCCTTCACTTCATTCATCTTGTTTATTCAAGATTACATTCCATCTATACCACAAGATGTGGCTACAAAAAGTTGCTTAAGTATTTATATTTTGCAAACATGCTCACAGATGTTTTATTACCTGCATGCCCCAGTGCTGTGACTAAGCGAGTGAGAGAGCAGTACTTCCAAGTTCTTGTGCTGAATCAAAAGCATTTCTGACTCAGTGGTTGGAAGATTTTTAAATATTTGTTTGCATTTAAAGAGATGAGACAAACATACCCTCTTCCTATCATCTCTCAGAGATTCTGTTCAAGACTAAAGTGTAAGTACTGACTACACATTGGCCAGTGTATTTTACCATGCAATAGTGTTTGTCTTAAGGCTGAGCAAAAATTTTGTTTGACGTTCTGAGCACTTGTGTCAGACATTATATAAAAGAAAAGCAGGTGAACAATGTTTAATTGCATTTAGCTCCATTTCCTCATATAATTGGTGTTCTTATGACACTGTATGAATCTATTTAAATTACTGACATTTACCATTTACCTAGGATACACATCTTTATGATTACAAACAAGTAAGTGAAAAAAATCAGTCGTGCATGGCAGTGTACCTATGTGTGTATAACACAGCCAAACTATGATTCTGCCATGCAAAATAGTCAGTATGTGTGATATTTGTGTGTGTGTACACATCTAGTACCACATATCCATTCATTCCTACTTTAAACAGACTTAGAACCTTGTCCAGGTCATATAATCATTTCATCATCAATTATTTCACTCCTAAAACAAGAAATTTAGACTAACTACCCAAGAATCTTTAAGTAATAAAAAAATCTATAATTGTGTTATTCTACCATTGTATGTTGATTCTCATGTTGAAATTTTTATATATAAAGAGAAAAACCAAACTTCAATATTTCATTTTGTAATTTTTTAAATTAGAATCACTAAGTACAGTTAAATAAATGCTTTTTAGAGAGCATAAAATATTTAATGAAAGATAAAACTTGGTACATTGGGTGTGGATAAAGATGTCTTTATAGAAACACTACCTCTCCCCAAAGAAATAGTTCATAGAAGTTTACAAGGTACTTATTTTATTTTGTCAAAGTGAATTTATGTGAACAATATCAAAAGATATAACTGGCATACATAAAAATTTTGTACTAATTAATTAGAATGGAGTTTATTTTAGTGTTAGATAACTTGAAGCTACATTATAAAGTTTGAGGATATTTGGAAACATAACTAAAAACTTATTGTGAATGTCATTTTCAGATAAAGTACGATTCATTAAATATAGAATATTTTTTCTAAATTTTATTATTCATTAGTAGGTAAAGATTACCTGTAATGACCTCTTATTTCCTATACAGAAGTTATTAAAAAATGTTGACTAAGATACTCAATTTATATTAAAGTGAATGAAGGAAACATACTACCCATTCTTTAAATTCCCATATGTTCAGATCAACTAGGTGGTAGTAGAAATGATACTAGACTTGTTGGTCTCCATTAGTGATCTTTCTGGAATTCTATGAATTTCTATTGAAAATTGGTTTCAGTGGATTAATTTTCAAATGAACACCTGTCTGTGAATGACAGGAAAAGGGCCTGGGAAGTCAGAATAGGGTTAGATATTAGGTAAACAGGACAAGTCTAAAAATTGTTTCTTTCAAAATTAATTAGTTACTCTCCTGTTTCCTATGGGAAGGTCTACAGCATTAACTTTTCTGTTCCAGTGAAACTCAGCTAGTAACTAGAGACTAATTCTTGCTACATTTGGTCTGCATTATATAGGGAATATGGTAGCTTCTGTAGTAAACTATTTTTAATGTTATGTATAATCACAATCTAATGCATCTGTCTTATCACACATTTCAAAAAATAAATTAAAACACATATATAATTATATCTACTTGTTAGGAACCAGGAAAAAGTCATTTTTTATTTTATCTATTATAATATTGCATGCAAATATACACACATACACACAAATGCACATGAATTACCTTTGCACAAAAGCACATGCATTACAAATGCACATAATTACCAAATTATGGAAGGGTGTTGAACAATAGATTAGGTCCATTGTTCAGGCTAACTCTTTAAACCTTAAATTGAAATTGTGGAATATATAATAAAGAAATGAAAGAATAAATGCAACAAAAATAATTATGTAGAATGAATAACTTATTTTTTCCAAGTTTGAATTTCCATGAAACTTGATATATGCACTAAAACCTTATGATTTGGCACAATATTATTATAAAATTGTGACCAGGTTTTTTGATACTTTCATAAAAAATCATGATATATAGTCAGTCAATTTGCTAAAATTATACGTTAGTTTTGTTTTGTTTTTGTATCAAAAATAACTGTAAATAACTATTTCAAAAATGTCTGATTAAAAGACTGCTCATTTCAAATTCAAACTACTCTGAATTTGAACTCAGTTCAACTACTTGGGCATTTTTCCTAATGTCCTAAATTTCTAGTCAATCATAATTAACTGGAATAGTATTGAAGGTTAAATAGACAGTGAGAATAATCTAATTCTTCTGAATAAATTATTGACTCTGTTCAACATATTTTCTCTAGCTATAAATTCAGAACCAAAAAGACAAGTAGATAATCAAAAAATAAATTAAAGTGTATGGTTATATTTTTTAAAGTACAAAATTAAAAACTACAAATTATTTTTCAACATCTGAAAAATCGGTGACCTTTTCATATACATTAATATGTTAGGTATATTTTAATATGAGGTAATTAACACAATAAACATTTTTAAGTGGAATAATTTAAAGATTGTGCAATCTCAATCAGAAGCAATGTGAATGCATCTATATTTTAAGAATTAAAAAAATGGCAGCATGTAGGAATATCCAATGAACACAAATGAAATTACATAGTGCTCAAAGTTGACCATACTTATTTTAGTAAAAGAAAGATATTTCAATGAGTATTCAGTAACCATCTGTAGTTGGCATTTTTGTAAATGCTTCAGGAAATCTTTCTAGTTTATGCTAACCAAATCTAACAATTCTGTCTCTGAAAACACACATGATTTCGTTGTACAGCATCTGAACCACACTTCACTTCCTTTGAAGTACATAGACTGTTGGCACATCATATATTCCGTTCTGGTTGGTAAACTCATTGTCCTATTCCTCTTTGCAACTCTCTAAGTGCCTGGCACAGCACCATTTGAACTGTTGATTCTTGGTAACTTATTCATTGGCGAATGAATGAATTACCAATTTAGTGTTTGTTATTCTGTGCACAAGGCTCATGTCTTTAAAATGGCATTTTATTTAAATTATGCAACAATGTTATTTTAAAAACCTTTAAATCCATTTTTTATTTAGGAACACATTTAACAGTGGTCAATAATTTAGCTATTAATGTGATGTGTCATTTCACCAGGGATCCATCCTGTGAAATGGATGATATGGAAGTATTTATTTAGAAGAGTTTTAAAGTACTTATGCGCAGTCCAAAGCACTCAATTTCTAAGCTAAATGCTTCACTAGTTCACTCTCAAGCAAGTCTATATGATTCTGGCTTTAAATTAGAGAGCAGGGTATCCTGACATTCCAACTTGAAATATCATTTGCATTTTGCACTGTTTTCTCATGTGTTTCTATTGTTCAAGTAATACCTTCCTTTTCCTAGCATGTGGCGATTTCAAAAGACTACCATGACATTATTTTCTTTGATACTTTGGAAAGTACTGGTATTATTAAGAAACACATCTAAAGTCCATTTCATAGATTAAAAATCCAAGACTTGAGGAGTTTCAGCTTCTTTGCCCAAGGATTTATTTGCTCTGTAGGTGGCAGAATGAGAATTTATACCCAAGGCTTCCAATATCTTACCAAGTGATTTGCCCTTTCATCCTCTTCTCTTTAAGATGATAGAGTAACAACACTACTATAACAACATCAACAGTGGATATTTAAAGATAATCTAGAAAAGAACAATTTGCATTGGGGAAAATATTTTTGATGTTCTTAAGTCTGTAGAATTTCATGAATGCTGTTAACTTTTATTTTGTTCTTTGACTTTGTTTTAACCTCTCTATTAATTGTCTTGCAGGTTTTCCAATGCATTTAATACATACTGTTGTTTAAGGCAATTTAAAAAAATTGAAAAACACTTGTATGGAGCTGTAAGTCTTTGTTCAATGACAGAGTTTTTAAAAATTTCTTTCTTTTGCACTCTGTAGAAATTATCTCCTTATTCATCCCAAGAGATAATCCTTGGATAAATGCCAGGAGCAGTTCCACTTTTGGAAGTCTTGTTGAGCAGATGTGATTCACTGCATATAGTTCTCTTTTTTAAGTATTTACAGAAACTAGCCTAAAAACCATGACAGTGTGACCATTACCTGTAATTTTATGAAAAAAGGATCTCAGAGACACACATTTAACATTGGCGAGAAGAGTCATTTAGAAGCTAAATCTGAGCCAAAAATAGCATTATTTTCAAATTTAATATACCCTTGTGTTTCATAGAACACAAATAGTCAGTATTAAAAAATGTGAGTTAGTATTTATTTCTTCCTTACTAGTTTGTTAGAATATACAAATAGACAATTGTGTCTAAGTACACAAATTATTTATTTTTTGTTGTTATGTATGTACATCATTTAATATGAAGTGATAAATACATACAATTTAATAACTTCGAATGGAACTTAATATTTGGCATGATGACCATGGGCATGGTGTCAAAATGTGTACATTAAATTACCCAGATGCTTCAAAATTACACAAATGCTTTATCCACAAAAGATGCTCACCTTTAAATGGAAAAACTAATGCCCTCAAAAAAACAAAAACAAAAACAAAATACTCAATGATACCTATGCAGTAAGACAGTAATACATATTGACTAATTCAACAAATATTTGTCAAACAGTCACTGTGAACCAAGCTAAAATACTAACACATTGCATATGACAATTATTCTTGCATTAGGGAACTTGTAGTTTATTAGTAGGTAGTAGTCTAACAATATTAGATAAACAAAGTAGATAAACAAATATTAATATACTTAAATATGTAATCACAAATTGTCATATGGACTATGTAAAACAATTATATGCTTTATATCCTTATTAGATATTTTATGGGTTTAATCCTGCCATAACTTTTACTGAATATATATTTTGGTATAAGTCACTGCAGAATGTATGATCCAGATCCATAATCAAAACAATTTTACTGAAAAGATAAACTAAGCTGTGTTTAACATATATCCTCTAAACTTCTATAATCTAAGTTACATCATAAATAGGTAATAAAATTCCAGTATTTGCTTCCCAAAAATAGTTTTTCCATGAGGATAGTCTACCTCATTGTCAGTTTAGCTAAAAAAGGAAAAAGTTTAAAAGTTAAAGCTACAAAAAAAAAAAATAAATAAATGCAGAAGACTTAAAATTCTCTTTAAATTAAAAATTAAAGTGTGTTTAGGAAAACATGGCTAAGTAACTCTGTACATGTTGCTAATTGCACTAATTATTATTTTGTCACATTTATTACCTTCATCTTTCATAGCATGAGTAATTAAGTGACAAAAACAGGTTTTATACCGTGATCAAACAATATTCTGTTCTATCCACTCTACTGATGTCTTCAAAGAAAGTGCTGTCACAGTTTTTGTCATAAGGAACTTGTAAGTTGATAAGTAGAAAAATGTCTCAGTTTAAAGAACATAAGCCTAAGGCCTGGATGGACTTGATAGCACGGGTAAAGATATGCAAAGAAAGATTTCCATAGAAAACTAATTTAACACAATTTATACTGTCTGTGGTATATGGATGCTCTTTTTAGTACCTCCATTGTAACTCTTGCTTATTATCACAAGATCCTGCAGAGGCAACAGGAAGCTTTATATAGGGTCTTCTCAGTCAAAGAGGAATTCTATCATGATTGACCTTCTTTTAACTGTTAAGTGCTGAACAGCAGCCCGCTGAAATACAAAGTCCACAAGTCTCAAACAATTGTGTGACTAATTTTAACATGGGAATCAAATTGTGTATGAGTGAACAGATATGTTTACATGTTTGTTTAAAAGGTATGCTGGTCATTCTCTAGAGATATTCTGTTTCGTGATAACACAGATAGAGCAGATAAAAAAAACAAAGTTAGGCAAGATTGATATCATCAAAAAATATCTGAAATGAAAACTAATGGCTGCCATACACAAACATGGTAAAATGACATCAATTGACCTCCTTTCTGTGCTTAATGGTGCTGAGCCTTGTGTTTGTACCTAACTAATTGTTCAGCCTAAGTGATATGGAAACTGCATCTTTTCAGTGTATCTGTAGCATACCTTTTCTGATACTTACTGAGTTTATGATTACAAGGATTTTGATAACAAAATGTCAGAGTTGTTTGGTCTCAGCAGATACCATTTTGAACCATCCATTATCTTGACAGCCTGAAACCTGGTTGAGACAATTGATATTTGAGATTGATAGTCTATTTGGCGGTCATTCCTAGACATTGTCTAAGCCCTGGCCCTCTATCTACTTGAGTCACTATAAATTAGATTTCTAGACCACAGAATACCAAAGACAATATTATGTAACACTGGGCTACTAGATTTCATATATGAATAGTGATTGCCGTATAGAACATATTCACATATCTTTTCATACATATTTAAAACATTGCACAAAATGTAAGACTGTTTTCCTTATCCAAATATATACACTTATTTTTAGTATTAAAAAAACACTATTTTCTTTGAAAAAAATGATGTACTTATGTCTAATCATACAATGCATTTTTTAAGCTGCAAAGTTACCACTTTATGCCCAGAATTGCTTTAGGTTTTCTTTCTGCTTCTTGTGTTTTTATTTTCTATCATTTAGATTGTTATATTGGAAAATAGATAAAAATCCATTTGAAACTTGTCAGAGTATAGCTAATAAAGGAGTATATTGATGGAATTTAAATATATTCACATGGCTTAATAATAATGAATAGAACTTACTAAGTTTCTACCAAAGGTTGACAACAATAAAATGTTATTTGTGGCTTTGACTAGTTGTTTTTTGTTTTTTTTTTTTTTTTTGTCATTGCTGTTAACCTTGTTTTTTGTTCTTAATACATTTTCAAAAGGTTGGTATCTAACACTCTCGAATCTTTATTGATTAAAATCTATTTAATGATTACTCATATATAAGTTGTATGTTAATTTCCAATATCAATTTATCATTATACTATTTTTGAAACCCAAGAAATAGTTAAATGTAAAGGCCCGCTTTATTCAGAGAGAGGACAAAGTGGAAAATGTACAAGGTTGTATAAAAATTTAGATTCAAGAATGACAGGTCTTCCAGTAAAAACAACAGTGAGGTTTTCTCACAAAATCACCTAGGTTTTAGATCTCCTTTTTGTAATGAACACTACTCAAATTATCAGGCTGTTTAGTGACAAGTGTAGATGTTTCTACTTTTAAAATAGCCAATATAAATTGGCTATTTTAAAATAAATTGAAGCAATTTACTCCTGTAAATCTTGAACAATTGTTTTCCAAACAATTGTTTCCAAAACAATTATTTTCTAACCTATGTTCGCTAATGAACATAGGTTTATTTTAATTATTCCTAATCATTCTGAAATTTTATCAGATTATTAAAAAGAAAAGATATGATTCTAATTTACACATTTGAGTGTTAGTATGGATTTTTACTTAAAATTTGCATTGTATCTCAACAAGTCAAGTACTATGTTAGTTATTAAAGACTGAAGAAATAAGATAGTTGAGAATGCAATTATAAGAAATATAAATAGCAATCTAATGCAAAATTAGCAATTATTACTCCATGGGAAATACTATATTATAGGTTATGATAAAGCCAAAAGATGGCCTTTTATTTTTTTAATTTTTATTTTATGCATAAATGTTTCAAACTCTTAATGCAGGTTGGATATTTAAATATATTTTGTATAAATTATTTGAAGTATTCAAATATAAGACATATCTTTTTAGCACTCACAAATTACCAAAATAATTTTCCCACTTTTATCTCTCCCGATACTCTGTTTTCCCTGTTTAAGGAAAATTGGTCTTCTATTACTCAGAAATACTATCATCTCTTCAATAAGAAACTTTCTCCTTCGAACTTCTCCTTCTGAAATTCAATTCATCTGTCAAGGTCAATCAGCTATCTCTTCATTTATGATATGAATATTTGTTCTTTTTGAACTTCTGAAATGATTTATTTATACTTCTTTTGTAACATAGATATTTTCTCTACTTTGTCTTGTGGTTACCCATGTAGTCTCCTGTCTTTCCTACTAAAAAATGGTCTTTGGCAGGAACTAAAGCTCATATATTCAGTGTTCCCTGGAAATGCCTAGCAACATGCTTTGCACATAGCAGGGGCTTCACAAACACATACATTTTGTTATACCATTCCTCTGCCCTGGGAAAGACATCTTTGCATAATAGAAAGTTTTGGTACAAAAACAACAATAAGTCTATGCTCAGTCTGTAACACAGTGGTTTAAATGTTTTGTTCATTCTTTCAACAAATATGTATTGATTCCCTGTGGTTATCTATATACCATTTGAATTGGAAAGTAGACAGTTAGGAAAGTCATATTGACCTGTATTTTCCTTCCCCCCTGCTCCCAGAATATAGATAAAAGATCAATTTGATTTCTCTTTCACTTGCTGTTTTTCTTCTGCTCTAGTACTAGAGGAGTAGTAAGTTTTTTTTTTTTTTTTCCATAATTCTTTACGAACTTTTAAAGAATAAAGGGGGAGGGAATAGAAGCCCCATGGGAAACAAAATTTGGCTTTAATTCTTCCTCTTTAACCAGGGCAACACAAACATACTTTCTTGTTTCATTATTGGAATCCTGAGCAAAACATAAGTTTTACTTTGTATAGCAAAGCGAAAAAATACCTTTGAAAACCACAGTGGCAAGAAAGATGTATAAAATGAAGACATCTCAGAAAGGGGAATTATTTTGCATTGCTTTGGGGATGAGTCACTGCCTGTATTCAAATTAAACCTTTTTACTTTTGTAATGCGTCAGATAATTTAAAGGTAAGCATGTCATTTAAGTAATGGAAAATTCGCTTTGATTATATAATATACATAGTTCCTGTTGAGTAAATCACTTAGGATACATCATGAAAAATCTTTTTTTTTTTTTTTTTAAAGTAAACCAACACTCTTGTTTACTGGTATAAGGACATCCAAGTAAAAACCACTAAAACATGATCCTGATTGGTTTAGTTATGCATCTTTTCTGAAATTCTGTTGTTGTCATTGGTTTCCTTTCAGAGTAAGAATGAAGCAGCAGCTCCAAGTATCTTGTCTTCTCATGACATTGTCCAAAACCAAGGAGAAATGTTTTCCTGACATCTATTTCTCTTTTTGATGAGAAATAAAATTTTCCCAGATGCACAGACCACATTTTCCACAGGTGTGCATTGATGGTCATGATCTCCCGGCAGTTGAAACTAAGAATCTGGCTTTGTGATATTTTCAGTTCTATCACTGGTGATAAACTTTTACAGGAAGTAGAAAGAAGTGACATTCTTTACCAACAGCAACTGACAAAGAGGTTGAGGAGAAATGCTTTAAAAAACAGGACAGATTTTTATCTATATTAGCGTGACCCTGATAGAATCTGAAATAAACTATATTTACATCAACAACTTAGAATAAAACTAGAGAATTGTAATTTATGTTTTTCTTTTTCTTGTAATGTTAAAATTGGAAATGGTTAATTGGATATCACTTTTTTATTGCTGATTCATTTTCAGCTTATTCATATTTGATTGTCATTCACTACTTTGCCTTTTGAAGAAAGATTAAAAAGCAACTCTGTTTGAACTCTCCATGCATTTTTGATTGTTGATGCCATTTATGCATAGTGTGAATTAAGATGTGCTTGTATTTTTCCTTTCTTTGATGTTTGTTTTTATGTCCACCAAACATGGCCCTTTGTTAGTGCATTGTTTCATCTCTTTGTTTCTATTTTTTATATGCCAGAGAAAAAAGATTAACATATTTTAAAAGATTCACTTAACCAAAAGATAAATCATTTTTAAACTTAAAAAAATCTAATATACTTTATTATCAAGAAGAAGTTAAAAAAAAAGATTTTATTTTGGTCAGACTACGAATGTATTTGGAACTTGCCTTGCCTAAATTCTTCCTTCCTTCCCTTTTGGACTATGAGTGCCCTCATGGTGGCTGTGTAATAGTTCCTATGACTCACATACAATCTTGTAAACAAGTGTTACCTAGATTTTCATCTTTGAACTTAACTCAAGTAAAGTTCTAATACAAATATTAGATAGTATGGAAAATATTTTCAATTCTTTGCCTCAAATCTTTCATGATCTATTTATACTGTACACCATAGAAAACCAATTTATAGAATTCATATCAAAGAATTTAACATATATTTTTTCCATTTGATGGTACTACTAAAATTTATATTTATAAAATTCCAGGGTATTCTAAATAACTCAAGAACTCATATTTAACCTTTCTAAAAATGGTGAAATATAATATTTAGAGGTCTAAAAAGTTGACATTATCCATTTTATTGGTTATGAAAATGCAAAAATCACTTATGATAGAACCCAACTTTATAAGATACACTAATTTTTAAGGTTACATAAATTAATAATTTATTTTGTACTCAGACACACTTATTGATCTATAATTAAAGGACCTGCAGAAGCTATTTTTAAGGAGCTTTGCATTCTAAAATGTAGTTGAAGTTTTAAATGCAGGAAAATCTTATCTTTTGAAGGTAGGGTAAAAGGATGCAGGTAGACTCTCTAACTCTTGGTTTTATGTAGATTGTTTTAAATTTCCATTGTGAGATTTTACAATTTGCTTTCCCTTTATAATCATTTTCATGTAGGAAAAACTTCTTGGTAACAGTACATAGGAATTGAGCAAAATGCACATCAGTTTTTAACTACCACATTTTGAATTGCTATTAATTTAAAGTACAAACACATACCATCACCACCACAACTACCCTCATTCACTTAAAAGATTGGTAAGGGAAGTGGCTGTTATAAAATTGCTTTAATGTTTTTGCTGTATTTTCTATATCTTTGTGATATGTGTTATGTTAAAGAAAAATATGACTACCCCAAATGGAATTTTCCCCACTAAATAGGAGAATTGAAAGGTGAAGAAGGAGTGAGGTAGTTTCTGGGGAAGCAGAGTGCTAAAATATCCTTTTGGGGGAAAAATACTAAAGTAGAAGAGATTATGTTTTTTTCCTTGTTCAATGAATATGAGCTATGTCCTCACTGATTAAGAAAAAGAAAGGCTGGTAATGGAGAGGGAAATGGTAGTATTATTTGCAACTTTATTTTTAATTAATAAACATTACTTTTTAGAGAAACTCTGGGTTCACAGCACAAATGAGTGGGATATATAGTGGATTCCATATATTCCTGCACTCATTCATTTTCAATTTTTATCAAAGGAACAATTTCTCTTTGAGGGGTATGAAAGTGTTATAAAGAATGGTTTAAACACAGCAGTATAACATGTAAAAAAGGTGTCCCTTCACCCAGTCAATCCAGTAACCTGTAATATCACAATTGGTCATAAATTGTAGGCGATTTCAGACACAAAGTCAGCACGTTTAGTGAAGACAAACAGAGATAACATTAAAAGGAAAGTTAGTGAAGATTACCTTAAAGTGATATGAATATTTTTATTTTACATTTTATCTTCTATATCTTCTTATGACTTACACATTCATTAATATTTTCATAAAATATGTACTGTTGGGCCTCCCTAGTGGTGCAAGGATTAAAGTCTCAGTGCTATAAAGCCATTGCCAGTCACTTCAACGTGAGTTTGATTCCCAGCCAAGGAGCTAACACACATGGTGCAGCAGATGTGTCTGTTGAATCTGTCTCTGGTGAATCCTCTCACCCCATGCACCTCTGGCCCAGTTCTTGTATGCATAAATAAATAAATTAAAATAAACTTTTAAAGTAAATAAATATGTACTACTATTTTAGATTATTTAGAAAAAGTGTTAGCTACAGTGATTCAATGACCCTCAATACTCACTTAGAGAAACAATGTAACATATTGTCCCCAACCACAACCCATATTCAATTTCTTAATGTCTTTGGGCTGAGTTTTACAATAATCTTTCGTTTTTCATTTCTGGACTATTCTAATCCATTATATTTACTATCGTCAATGATTTTTCCTTAGTCACAACTTTACAGTCAATTCTATAATTTGGAAGACAAACAGAATTAAAGAATAAAATGTCCATTGCCTCCCTATCCTTTGTTTCTATCTCATCAGTGTTAAATTCTATATCCAAAGTGTTAATTAAGACTCAGATAAAAATAATTTAATAAATGCACAACAAAATTGAACATCATAGTGTCTAAAAAGAGGATAGAGACCATCCAGAAATCTGTATTTTCCACTATTTATGTGGAAACAAGATAGAGAAAAGTGTTCTGATTCCACAGTAACATGTCCCAGTTATTTAGATAGAAACATCAGCAGAACAGGCAGGAAGGGCAATTAATCAGGTTACCACTGTCTGATAAAATGATCCCTTAAGATCATTCAATTCCCTTTGTTCTAATTCTGTGCTCTCAGGAGAAATATCTAATCTATAATTTCATCTCCTCAGAGAATCCATCTACCCAGGAGGGTATGCCCTTGCAGATGACTTGTCCCAGTTGTCAAGCCCCAGAATACCCCTCCAATATAATTTGAAACTTTGGCATTGGAGCTTATGAATTAGCCTCATGTGAATTTAACTCTAGTGATTTGCTCCCTCAGGACCAGAACACCTGTGGCAATTTGACAACTCCACAATTCTAAAACTACACTAAGATCATGGCACTTCCATTAAACAGTTTCTTGTCATGTCCTGAAAATGTAGCCTAGGAGTCATCCACAATCGTTATTAAAAAGTTAACTTGGTTTGACATGCAACTTCTAAGTACCTTCTTGATTTATTTGGTGATGGCTCATTTGGAATTTTATAGGGCTTTATTTCATGCTGATTTTATCAAAATAACTCACCCTGTTACAAAAATCATTCCAGGTTAGTTTTATTCTAAATAATTTCAACAGCTACAATCTAAAAAGTATTAAATACTGGGCCTCCCCTGGTGGTGCAGTGGGTTAAGTAACGCACTACGAAGCACTACGAAGCAAATCGCAGCCACTGCAGCACGAGTTCGATCCCTGCTGCTGGCCGGGGAGGGGACCCACATGGCTTGGCAGACCTCTCCTGCTGTGCCCGCTGCTCCCCTCAGCAGTGTACTTCCATTGATCTGCCTGTTCTGCTCCCCGCTCTCTGTGGTGAATCCTCTCACCCCCCCACACCTCTGGCCTGTACCCCAGTGCTTGTATGCATAAATAAATAAATCTTAAAAAAAAAGTATTAAATACTAACAGTATACATAGCTACTTTATTCAAGAACAATATTTTAGAGAGATAATATCAGTAAATCTTTATGTAAAAAAGAGGTCATGTTAGGCCTAAAATACTACTTACAATTACAAAAACTTCAAAAAAAAATCAAAAGCAGTAATACTAAACTCTATTATCTTCAGTATGCGTTGCACATTCTCATTTAAAGTCTGTGTTGTATGCTCCCATTAGCCAGCATGATATCACCTAAATCTTTTGTATTGTGTCTATTAAGTTGTGAAAACAATGTCTACATTGCTAAAACATGTATTAATATAAACCTGGTAGTTTAACATATATTTGTGTTTAGTGGCCTTGGTTGAATTTTCAGTCCTGGTGTAAGGTCATATTTTGACATGTTTTGCCTCAATTTCCTCATTTGTAAAAGGAAATTGTAACACCTACATCCTATGATGGTTTGGAATATTAAATAACATATCTAGAATGCTTATTTATACACATAAAGTTTAGATCTTAATATTATGTATTTACAGATGCTGGTTTATTACAGCAAATATTGAAGTCAGACACTTTTGTTGCACATTTTTATGGCTTTGCTGAAACCTCTATTTATACCCATCTGATGGTCCCTGTGAATGTGAAATAAGTTCCAGGTGTTTTGGATGCTAAAATATTTCTCTATTGTTTTAACAGAGATTTTATGAAAGATTTTTTCAAGTGGATTTTCTCATATGATTTTTTTAATAGGGGGTTAAAGTTATTGTAACAATACTTTGCTTGGATATGGCTAGTCTAAACAAATAAACTTTCCTGAAGGAATTGTTACCAGAATTTTAGTGACTCTCAGTCAAGAATTCTCTGTTAAGAGTCTAATATGCTTCACTACTAACTTGAGATCCATTTGAGTTTTTAGTCCTAGTGTATCCATAGTGTCTTAATGTCCTGTTTTCTGTTTAATAAAAAGGATTCTAATTATTTACCAACTTTCGAAATGCATATTAATAAACGTACTCATGAGTAAGACAAAAATTACCTCTGTTTCAACCCTCATCCATTTACCCTCAATGCATCGACATAGTATTTGACTGTGATGTGAAAATAATTTACTTTTAAAATGATTCAGGATTTAATTTATAGAACATCATATGTAGGCTTGAGAAAACAAAGTGAATGTTATTCTTATTTTTAACATATCTTTTGTTCTTTAAAGTTATTAGATTCTACTTCTATTCCTGCCAAGAAATAGCAAGATTCACAAATCACAATAAATTCTATGTCTACATGTATCTCAGATTTTAAATATATTAATTTGCCATAGGTTTAATATTTCTGTGGTATGTAGTATCTGATACAAAATTAAAGCTTTGTACATCATTGTAGGGTAAAGGTTGATCAGGTATTTCCACCCTCCCACAACTGATGATGGACACCTGTGGTGCTGCGAGCATTCCAGGGTGGGCATGCACAAGTGGGCGCACTGTGTTGGACATGGGCATAAATGGGCGGTGTCAGGAGGACACCAGAACTGTGAGAACTGAGAGAACCAGCAGGAGCAGCAGCAGGAGCAGCAGCAGCAGAGAGAGAAGAAGCAGCCGAGAGAGTGAGATGCGCTGGGGGCTGGGAGGCCTGCCAGCCTCCCGGCCCCCGGCACCCCTGCCTGCTATGTACCTGGCCACCTCTACTAAATAAAGTATGAAAAGCCACCGAGGGCTCCAAGAGACTCTCCTTCCTTGACCCGTCTGCCCAGAACTATCCTGAACCTTGCTCCTGTGCCGCCCACCTTTCCTGCCACTACAATCATACATTGCCTTTGTCTACTTTGATTATCAATATGTAATTTTTCCAAAATAGAGTAAGAACTTCAAAGCATAACATTTTACTTTTTCCCTAATAATGATTTTGATTTAAGGCTCTGGAAAGGACTTTGGTGACTAATGAAACATAGTTGCTAAAGCATTTTAGATACTTATAAAAGACCATGGCATGCTAAAATTCTATTTCTCTACACATAAGTATAAAATTTAGATGGATTTAAAATGTGATTATATACCCTTTCTTAAAATTGATATTTTCATTTCTATTCTTATACAAAAATGATCACCTTAGATTAAGTTCCCAAACATTTCTTTATTCCCCCTCCATCTTGAACTTTTTGCTTGGAGACATTTAATGAAAAGCACAAAAAGAAAAAAAAAAAAAAATTTCCACTTGTATCTTTGGAAATTCAGCTTTCTTGAAGATCAGGGACAGCTCTCAATAGATCCCTCAACGTTTAAACTTTCTGAATATGACATGATATGTAATATAGAAGTAAAGGCACATCAAAGTTGGCAATTCAAAAATGTGACCTGTCTATTGTATTTAACTTTCCGGGGAGTTCATGACTTTCTTCCTGCTGTGTCTCTTTCCTGTCCCATTTTAGGCAGATGGAGGAATAATAGCAAGGATTTTTCTCTGTGTTTTAACAGAATAGATTATGAGACTGTTATTAGCTTTATCATTGAAAAACAAAGTATGATAGCTAGATGTAAGATTTAAATCTCTTTATTTAAATGATATAGAAAACTACTTTTGGTGTTTTAATGTAGAAAATACTATCTAATCCCAACATAGACAAATTTTATTTGGTTGATTAAATGTTTACAGTAATATTCTCATTTACTAACAAATGACCCAACATCAACAATGATCAATTGGCTTGAAGACATACTTGATTTGTTTTCTATATTAAAAAGTTAAATCTATTAATAAGATTAGATAAAACAAACTTGTGCTTAAATACTGTTTCAAAGAGCTAGAGATATCTAATTTCAAGTATAACAATCATTAGTAATTGCCATTGCCAATTATCAACTGGGCATGCAATGAATTGAAAAGTGTTTATCATTGAAATAACTGAGATATTAAAATATAACAAATAGCATGTATTGCATACAACAAAATAATTTTTACTCATGATGCCTCTTCACTAACTCCAAATTTGAAGTCCAAAGTCGTCACTATTTTTTATAAATTGTATTTATCTGGATAAAGTGAGAAATTAATGTGTTTTTTTTTTATTTTACAAAGTTGGAAAGTAAGGCTATTTTTATGCTTAAATTTTAGATTTTCCTAGTACATATCCATGAAGATTATAGGTCTATACAGCTTCTCCCCTTCCCTAGTGAGAGAACTAGTTAAGTGCTTCCTTGTTAATAGGAGTCATAATTGGATATATATTTGTTTATATATATGTATGTATTCATAAAATATAGAATGGCTTAAGAGATCAAATGAATACTCTCAGTGTACCAAATATAGGTGATACCTTTGCTGATTACTTGCAGGTTATCTTACTGCCTAATGATCACTTGAGGACCAGTACATAAGAGACAGAAAATTGGAATCTTTTCTGAAAACCAAGAGTTGCTAACATATAAAGTGCATGTGTTTATCTATTAAAGCACATAACACTACTTTGTCTAAAGGAAAATATATTTGATCTTTCACTCAGCTATCTTATATCCTTGTAGACAAACCTTTTTTCTGTATGAATAGATATAATTTTAAATATTGTGTGCTTGTCAGATCCATGAAGTGACTTGGAGAAGGCCTTATTTTCAAAATTATCTTGTCAATTTCATTGTGACAGTAACAGAGGCAGGTAGCAGCAGTTTTCTTCTGATTATGTTAAAATCTCATCTATTATTTAGTTTAAAGCTGACAGCATGTATTAAGGCTTAATGAAGGCTTTCAGTAATTTCAGACTAAATTTATCTTCACCAATTTTATACATTTTTGTCATTTGAGGGTTATAATTTGATCAAAGGTTAATTTCAGGAGGAGTTTTTCCAAATTATTTCAACATTAAATAAGTAGAAATGAATTTGGGGGAAATATATCCATGTGAAACTATTTTTAGCGGAACAGGAATGATAAGACATGAGTTATTTAAAAAAAAAATCTTTTGACTTTTATCTTGAAGAAGAATGAAGTGGGTACCATTTTTGTTCACATTCTTATCTAACAATCATCAAATAAGTCTAGCTGCCCTATGTACCCACCCCCCACGCCAGTCATCCTAATTCATGGACTATGGATAGTCTGAATCTCAATATGGAATATTAGATTTAATTATCTATAGAATTGTATCAGGTTAATTGCACAAATGTTTATAAGAAGACTAATACATGAATATATGTTTAAGGACTAAACATTTTGCAAAATAGTAGTGTTGAATTTATTTCTATTCTTTATTTTTTATTCATTTACTTTTTTCAAAAAGTTGTTACTGTTCTGTAGTTTCTCTTTTCCAATGGTTTTCTCCCATTGGATGGCATTAGATGATAGAGAATGTATTCAGCTACCTTTGTAAATGTGAATTTCTAGAGCTTAGGAAAGAGAAATTGCTTTTCCTTTCTTCTCACATTCTCTCTTGGAACTAACAACATTTTGATCCAGCAGAGAATTAGTCTCCTGTAGCCAACACTGTGAATAACTGCCAGCTTCAATGTTTTTTTTTAGAATTCTCTAAATGTTATATGGAAAACAATGTCACAGTGCATGTGTTGGGGTTAAAACCCTCACAGACTGGTGCACAATCTAAATTTTTGTAATAATTACCTATTTTGGCAATAAGCTATATACTCTCTTTTTTAGGTGAAACTGAGTCAAGCCAAAATTAGGAGTTAAAAAACAAACCTTAATTCTATGAACAGGTGGATAATTTGAATGATTTTTAAAATTTGATTTTGATGAACTACAGTATTCTAAATTGAAATTTGGCCTTCATATTTAGGTAAAGGTAGTAGATGAAGAATGACTTTCCTTGTTTCCTAGGGTAACATTTTAACAGAATGATTTATTTTTAATTGTATTTATATACCATAGTTTCCACTACTACTTAAAATTATTTCCAACTTAAGATTACATTTTATATTTTTCAATTTGTCTATTTTGATAATTTAGTTGACTGATAAAACATTTTCTTTTTTAATTAATATAAATATTCTTATTAACTGTTCTTCATTGCCATGGGAAAATGTTTTTATACACATACACACAGAAAAATAATACAGTTTTACTCATTTCTCTCATTTTAATAACTTTGCCACTCCCTTGTCATATAGACCCTGCTAATAGTAGGAATGCATATGCATTTATTGTAATTATAATTATAATTTTTAAAATGAAGGATTTTGGATAATAATCTTCAATGAATGTTGAAATAATTTTGATTTGCTAAAAATTTAGATTAGTTGTCATATAGTTTGTGTTGGGGGAGAGTTTTATTAATATATTAAAAGTCAAGTATGCTCCATGCATTTTAGACATGTGTATATATGAACATATATAATGTATATACACTTATGTATATATTTGAATGCTTCATATATATTTATTTATATATACACATTTACATATATTTTATTATGACCACTGAAACTTCACATGCCACTCCTATTCTTTTTTGTTACATGGATAATTTAAGTTTCAGAAAGATTAAGTAATGTGACAACGCTGCTGAGCTAGCAGAATATTTAGCTTCAATTTGGACCCCTTGATTCTGTCATAATTTGTATATTTCCCTTTGTAAATTATTGCTGAATTTTCAGTTACATATTGAGCCATCAGCTTCTTATATAATAATAATGGCTATCATGTTAATACTGACAATATATAAGTAAATGATACTGTATTTCATGGAGTCAAAATGGAATCTTATTAATAAACTGAACAATTAATTTGATTACACTTTTTTTATTTGGATTTATTGTCAGTGATTAAAATGAGGGTTATATTTCCATTGAAAATGAATACTATTCTTTAAAAATTCTACAATTTTAAAAAGAGCTTCAATAAATGACTGTATAAGTTATTTTAATTATTTTACTGAGTATGGTGAGAGATAATGATGGAAGTAACAGTCATGGAAGAAACACATTAATTTAAAATATTTACTGAATAATTCATCTTTATTGGGACTAGCTGTCGATAAAATATGCCCTTACTCTTGACAAGTAACTCCTGTGTTTTGCTTGTAGATTAGCCTACAGTCCTGCTCTGTATTCTTTATCTTCATCACGGCATCAGTCCTTTAATTAGGCAGTGAAATCTTCTGCATAGTGATTAGGAAATCACAGTTAAGAAAGTGTTACAAAGAGATGTTTTGGAAAGCTATTCAAAGTAACTCTCTGCTGTGGAAATTCCTTCAAGTATAGTATCAGGGAAACATGATCATATTCCAGAAATATGTGACAACTGACCTTCAGTCAATCAGGTTACCAGATTTTTGAGCCTCAATCCTAAAACGTTAAGTATAAATAGAAAAATGTCATTAAATATAGTTGGTAAACTATGTCAAATTCATTATTTTTCTGAGAAGCAAAAGTTGTGAAAAACTTTTGTTTCCATTTTCTGCTAAGGAATTGGAAACTGGAAATGGCAGAAAACCAAGTTCTAGGTAAATTAATGATTAGGAATGCCAAGTGATAAAGACTACCACATAAAAAGTAACAAAAACTGAATTCAAATCCAGAAATACTTCTTAACTTGGGATCTTAGACACTATTTAAACCATCCTGGATGAGAGTATTTGAAAACATTAAATAGGATCCCTTCCTTGCATTTCCTAAGTATTTGCAAAGATTAGATGACCTTTATTCATTTTATTCAAAAAAGTAATTAAAAACTTAAATGATAACATGTACTTAAAGTTCGTAGTATACAATCACTTACCTATGAGTCAGAATTCTACAGAAAAACAGTGAGTATATAGCTATACATTTATATATATACATCTATATATATGCTATGCAATATATATGCAGTGCCAGAAAGTAGGCGCAGGGAAGGTAGAGGGGCCCTCTCATAGCCATTCTGTAATACTGCCCTCATAGCCTCAGCCTCCAGGCTCAGGTGTGCAAACTTGCACACGCCCCCACTGCACTCTAGGTGTCCACAATCAGACATGCATGCTCAGAGTCGTGCTCCCAAGCTCCCCCTGCATTCAAGGCCATGGGAAATAACCACATAAGCTCACAGAGTAAAAGCCTGACCAATCTTCACTTACCCTATAATCTACAAACTATCTATCTGTCTGTCTGTCTGCCTGCCTGCCTCCTGCCTACCTACATATTTACCTACTATCTAGACACACACACACACACACACACACTGAGTGGGAGGAGGATCAGGGTTTGCTTGATAGGTAGCATAAGCCAGATTCTTCACAACCTCTCTGAATGTGGGGGCAGCGGGGGGAGGGAGAGGGAGGGGCCCGTCCTGGCGCTTGGGAGTCCCAGGTGTTCCTCATCATAGGACTGGCTGTCAACCCACAAAACTCCTAAAATCTTGCAAGACCACAGGCTTCGCTGGGAGGAAGTTCCTTCTGAGAAAGTAGGCTCAATAGAAAATAAGAGAGTGAGATTTACTGTGAAACAAAACCAGAGAGAAAGCAAGAATCATTATAAGGAATTGGCGCATAGAATTATAGAGCATTGGTAAATCTAAATTCTTCTTGGTTGGCTGGCAATCTAGAACTCAAGAAGAGCTGAAAATCTGCAGTCCCAGCCCAAAGGCAGTCTGCTGAAGGGTTCCTTGGACATCAGAGGAGGTTAGTCTTTATTGCTTTAAGGCCATCACCTATGTTATCGAGGGTGAACTGAATTACCGAAAGTCTACAAGTCTACATATTAATCTCATCAAATATCTAGAATAATGTTTGACCAAATATGAGGCATCATAAAAAAGCTAGGATGATACATATATTATTTCATTAGATGATTAAACTATACATTGATTATGGGTATTTCAGATATTTACTATTTCATGTTTGAAACATGTACATTCAATGTAGAGATATTAAGATTTATAATATATAAAGCAACAGGATAGCATTTAAAATATATGTGTGTGTGTGTGTGTGTGTGATGATTCCACTTAGGCACTTGTGCAGTCTTAATGAGTCTGTTTATATAAAGCACTTGATACAGTGCTGACAAATTTTAAGGACCCCATCTATTTATAAATTATAATTATGTTGAAAACAACTTAGTTTACATTTGCCATGCTTTAAAGGAAAGTCTTCTTGGGTCAAAAAAAAATATCATGTGTTGGTAATCTTCCTAATGTGAAGACTCAGTCTTTGAAACACAAGGAGAGATTTCACAGGTGTCTCTGAATCACATCACAGCAACACACACAGAATTCCCAACTCTACCTGATATTAAGGAAATGAATCTTCTTGGGAAAAAGTAACAAAGGGAATTTCTAGGTAAGGGCATAGAGCACTTCTCTCTCTGTACATTTTTTTTTTTTCAGATGTTTATTTGGCAGTATGTGGCGCAGGCAAATGTGCAAATTATATTTAGGTTCTGTTAATACTGGAATAGTAAATTTAGAATTTATAAAAATTAGAGAATTCAGACAATCAGCACATTCTAGCTGAGGTTTGCTTCACATAATCTTATGTTTCTTCTACCTAAAGAAATAGACATCTGCCTGGGTGCTATCTTTGACTACTGTAGTCCTGTCATTTAACCTTTCCTTTCTAGCTCTGTGACTTTACCAAGTCCTGTATTGTGTTGCATTAAAAGTTTATCCTGATTGAGGGTGATCATAATGTTATCTCAAAAAATAAATGCATTTAAGAAAGAAATGATATACTGAACAATAGGATAATCAATTCCTAAAATATTCTTGAATTATAAATAATGTTTATAATAAGAAAAAAATTCAGACTTTATATTGAAGACTCTTGACAGCTACATGTATCTGATTTGGATATATTCTTGTAATGTAATCATTCCTATTGTATCCAAAATAAGTATAATATTTTGTAAATTATCATGGAATTTATATAACAAATTGGATTTGAAGGACAAAATAATCTCTAAATATACAAACATAATTTTTTATAAATATATTTCAATGTTAGCCATTTGAAGTGCTCCAATGAGAAAAATATTTCATTTTTTAAATTAATGAAAATTGACAATCTTAAAAGAAATACTTTTTAAGAAACTCACACTGTTTCTAGCTATTTTACATTTCTAAATAATTCTTATTTCATTACTTAAAATCAGTTGAAAGTTTATTACTTTGCAGAGCTGAAAATATTTTAAATCTTCAGATTGGAATGTCTGTTAATAAAATTTGTCTGCCTGTTGTCTTTATTTCAGTATAATTATACACTATCACAAATGATTTACTAGTACTAAGATGTCTTTTTTTGTTTTTTGTTTTGTGTGTGTGTGTGTGTGTCCTTTTTTCCAAAAAGTGATTTGCCTTAACAAACTTGAGGTACTGAAAAGTAAATAACATCTATTTGGTAAAGTTGAATGGATATGTTGACAGACAGAGTTTTGAGAACTGTTCTAAGTGGCAAGTTTATTAAAGAAATCTTTATAAAATTGACGAGATTGGTAGCAGAATTTGAACTTTTATTTCAGTGTTAAATTGCATGTAAACACTTTCTCAGCTTTCCTGTTTGTATGTGCCTGTTTCCCTTTTAAAACAGCACATATACTAATGAAAATATTTTTCCACTTACAAAATGATTTTTAAAAAAGCATATGGAAAGGTTGCAAGAGAGAATGTAGAAATGTTAAACTGAGTAGATGAGTGAACTCAGCCTTTATTTTCCTTCTTATTCATTCCTTCCCTCAAGTCTTTTTCATGCTGCATACTCATTATCTTTTGCAGTCCAAGGTCAACAAATTGCTAGTGCACTACAAAGATAACAGAGAAATGTAAGTTCTGCAAACCACTCAGCCTGTTAAAATCTATTCCTTCATTTTTAATAATCAATTGTCATACACAGAGTAGACTATTACTCTTAATGCTTGGCTTGCGAAATAATATAGGACCACAGAAAGAGCAGAATATATTTTAAAACTCCAGTTCCTTGAAAAATTCAGTATACTACTTTTGTCTGTGTATAAATCTGTCTGTCCATCCATCCATTGAGCCAGCCAGCCAATAATGCAATTTGTCATTAAATATCCCGTTAAAGCCTTAAGAGTTTGTATATGATTTTGTAATAGCAAGATTTTACAATCACCTACCTACTTACCCCATTTTGGGGCAGTCACAATTTTCTGACAGATTAGCATTTCCTCTATTGAACTATTCAAAATGACCAAAATGATATTCTATTTTCAGTGCATGTGGTTTGCAGCATGTTACATTAGACAGCAGATTAGTAGCTTGATTAGTTAAGACTTGCCTAAAGGCATATCCATTAGGTATGTATTTTTCTAACCCCAAGAGGCAAGCATAACAGACTGCCAATTTTTATTCACTTAATGTTGAAAATCAGTAAAACATTTGCTTTTCAATGGTCTCATCTTTTTTTATTTTTTATTTTTTTAAAGATTTATTTATTTATGCATACAAGCACTGGGGTACAGGCCAGAGGTGTGGGGGGGTGAGAGGATTCACCACAGAG